>SKCR01033541.1:0-61671 GCA_019454045.1 Zanthoxylum bungeanum | reverse complement strand
CTAAGATGCTATCTTGTTGGGGTAGTTGTGGGACCCATAGTATCGGATCAATGTCCCATACAACGGAAGTGGGTCTAACTCATGGATATAAAGCATGTAGGTATTTGTAAATAATTTAATGGAATACTATATTGTATTACGAGTGTATAGGAAAAAATCGGAGCTGAATTGGAGTCTGGAAACTCAAAAATGGGAGAAAATAAAATACACTTATGCTTGATATCCACTGCGTGCACAGTGTGCGCAGTGCATGCTCTTTGATTTTTTTTTTTTTTTAAAAATTGTTCCTACGTCAGTTCTCTAGAAACAGAGAGCTGTGGAATTGGGTATTTTACCCAATTTCATTCCAATCTTCCCTTAACACTTCCAAACACCCAAAATCTAATTTTTCACATCAAAACCAACATAAACACATATTAAAGAACAAAATCATGTTTTTCAAAATATCAAATATTTTTACAAAAAAAATATAAAATTATTCAAAATACGTGCATGCGTAAATTTTGAATCTAAAATACAAACAAAATTAGAATCACACAATGAAGTGACTCAAGAATAATTCTAGGTCACTCAAATATGGTCAAGTGATTTTAAAAGTTGTAGTCATAACTCCAAGCTTTCATCTAGGCATCAAAACTCTAATTTTATGTTCTATATCCAACATGAATATATTTGACCCAATTATAAATATATTGTGTTTATGCTTCTAAAGCATCTATATATAAATTTATTGGTCTAATTTCAACTTCAAGCTATATTATTATGTATCAAATATAAAACATAATTTATTAGAGAAGATCAAACTTTCCTAGTAAGCTTGAACCAAAGATCAAATCTTATCATCCTTGTTGAAATGTTGTAGATATCTTTCAAAACTAGCAAGCTTAATTCAAAGATCCAATCTTCTTCTCTTTGTTGTTGTAGAGAACTTCCAAAGCTAGCAAACATGATATGAAGATCCAATCTTCTTCTCCTTGTTGTTATAGAGAACTTATAAAGCTTATCCCACAAAAACTTTACTTAGAGTAATATTATTTTCTTTTGCTTAATGCTTATTTTAGGTTATTTTGTCTTGTTTAAAAACTTACTCAAGTATGTAATTTTTAATTAATAAAAGTTCTAATAAACTTTTATATGGGCTTAATTCAATTTGTCCAAATATGTATAATCAGGTGTGACTAATTACCTTTATCTGCTTCTTTGATTTAATCCAATTAAATCAAGACAAAATTTAATCAATGGATTAGTCCAATGTCTACCATTTTGATTTAATCCAATTAAATCAAGCCAAATACACTATTATTACATATTTACAATAATCAAAATATCCTCCAATAGTAGAGATATTTATGAAATTACAACAAAGTTCTTGCGTGATTTTGGATTAATCCAATTAGGTCAAAGTAAATATTTAATGTTATTCAATAATACTTAATTATTTTAGTTGATAATTATAATATCAAATATTATTTATTACCAAAAATTATCGACTACCTAAGTACTTAACGAGTACCATTTATATTGTGGGACTTTCTAAGTGCAGACATGTTCTTCATATAATTCTAGCTTATATGTACGTAATTCGGTCACCTCCGAATTTACGAAGAATACAAACGATCTTTCAAAACTATACAAGTCGAGGTCATCATATATGTTTAATATTTCCTATGTCGTAGGCTATCCGAGTTGTGTTTAGGAAACATAGATTACACCATCAAGTTTTCGAAAAGCACATCTCATGTCGACACGTCCATGATTCTTTACAATTAATAAAAACACTATCTCTGATATATACGATCCACCCAAGGTGATCGGCTTTGACCAAAGTATTAAGAATCATGACTTACTCACATGGATATCGAAACCCCTTATGGTTCACATACGGGGCGATAGATCCAATCTTGATATACACTTGATTAATGAGTGCATCAGTCTACACCCAACGAACATCTAGCGGTCAGACCATGAAAGGTCTCTGACATATATGACATCAAAGTGTGGAAGATCAGACATAAAATCAATGTTATCCTATAGTCGAAGGATCACATATGATACTCGACTCGAGGAGATTCCTATTGATGGTGGTGCGTAACTTCCAACTATTAGGAATCACATGTGAGTCATCATTATTCGCTCCAACGAATACCCATATATTTATACGAACTTGCCTTGCTCATGGTACATTAGGTTAGACCGTTGGAACTTCGATTCCAATATACGACATATGCTAGTCTTTTAGGTTATAAGAACTCGACCATATTCCAAAACCAACGATTATGAATATTTTACTTTAAGAATAGTTTATAGTAGTAATATTATCTCAATGTCATACCACCCAGTGTCTAATATTACTACATGATAATTCTAAGGTCGATGTCATTCTTAGCATATTTATATATCAATCTAGTATGAATAATAGCATTACCATTAACAAAGTTGAATTAAAAATGTATTTATTTTATTAATAATAATAAAATATAATATATAATACATTATTCGGATGGGCGCTCTAAGCACCAACTCCAACATATCTGATATCATAGGAAGAAATTCAAAACAAACTAAAACTGATCCTGAATCTGGCTCCACGTGGCAACGCCAACCCCTGAAGTTGCTCATGTCGCGACGCAACTAATTTTATCTCGCGACGTGCACTAGGTGTAATGTAGGCCAGAGAGCCACTCTTGATGTCACATTGCGACACTAGTCCTTGCATGTCGCGATGCCAGCCCGATTTCAGGGCTGTGCTATATCACAACATTGACAACTCTTTAGGCAAAACCAACACTATAACACAACCACATTCAACATAGACATTTCCTCAATCAACATCATGCTTCAATTCCACCTTAAACACATTAACATCTAAAATAATTTGTTATTATTAAATTATAAAATTAAAATATCTTCATAATTAATTTTATATTAAATAATATACATATTATAATAAAAATACATATTATAATTTTATAAGAACTGTATTATAATAAGAAAACATATTATATTATCTATTATAATTAAAAAATACTATTAAATATATTAAATAAGAATCCTATTATAACAAGAAAATGTATTATATTATCAGATTAATTTTTGAATAATATCACAAATAATCAGGTAATGAATATATATATATATATATATATATATTGAGTTTTCTAATAGTGTCATATGACACCTAATCTGTATAGTTAATTTTTTATTACCTATTATAATAAAAAGATGTAGTATAATGATCTATTTAAATAAAAAAATACATGTGGCACCTAATCACTATAATTAATATTTTTATTGTTAAATTATAAATTAAATAATAAATTATTATAATTAAAAATTTATTACAGTAAAAAAATATAACATCCTATTAAAATAAGAAACCTAAATAGTAGCTGCCCACAAAACCTAGATATTTTTTTTGTATTTCAGGTCCATTGTGTGGACGCTGGTTTTCGTATGAGGTCCACAATCGAGAATTTGTAGGTCGGAGGCACTAACGATCTTGCAAAACAAATATGAGTGAGCAGAGAGTGTCTTTCTATTAGTGTGGTGGTGGCTGTAGGCCTTTCGATGCTCAAGTCAGTAATGGAAATGAGCAATATATATATATGATAGAGTGAGAAGCAAGGTCCGAGGCTACCTTGACCCTCGTAGGCTACCGTATGGGCGGTGAATCAGAGTATGGGTGCTCGGGAGTTTATGGAAGAGAGGTTTTGGTGACAAAGCTTTGATAAGTTTTTACTTAAGATGGAGTTGAGAACTTTATCTTTTTTTTTTATTGCAATTATGAGACATGCTTCTCTTTTATAGGCTCTAAAAGGGAAGCTCTAACAAAAAAAGATGTGCATTAATGAGAGTGGACCCCACTAATATGCCTAATCTTTATCTTTCGGTCATGAATCAACTGATTAGTCGGAGAGTATTTATTACTTGAATGGGTGTTTTTTCGATTTGAAAGTAATCATTGACCGGAGTTGGACTTATAAAGTCAATGGGTTCTCAGCCCAAAAATTGGTGTAGATGCTTCTTGGGCCCTTATCTTGATGTTTAAACGTGGGGCAATTAGGTCATCAACCTCATCCCATTCTGGGCACTATTGGGAAGTATTGGGTTATATAAGGTATTGGGCCAACGGTGAAGAGATGAAAATGCCCTTGGTCCGTACAGTTTGTCCCATACTCTCTAAGTCAATGAGTCATTGACTTGAAGATTATTATCGAGTATGTTGTCTGGATTAAAGTATACAGGCATACCTGAACATTAATGTCGTCTGGACTTGTCAAGGGCCACACCGTGTTGATGAAGCTGTACAATCATATCGGATATCCCAAGTCTAGCAGACATGGGCTTTAAGGTTATTTGGTTTATCACATGACAATATATGTTGATGAGTTAAATAAACATCTAGGATGATCCTCAGTCGACCAAGTTTTAGTTGAATAGTCTGAGACTTTGGCATCTTTTAGGAATGAGTTGACCACGTTGAGGATTGATGTCGTCTGGTCTCGAATGACCAATCTTGGGATCGAATGTCGTTTTATCCTACTAAAATGGAAGTATATAAATATCAAATGGAATCCAGACGACCACTTTTTGATAAGGGTGTCGTCTGGACCTGTAAAAATCAATGACATGCTAACAAGATCATGTGAATGTCAATTATGACACTCGAACGACCAATTGGGTGATGATGTCGTCTCGACCTTCCAATAGCGATAGCTTGTTAGATAAATTGAGTTGATATCAAGAACGAATGCCAGTTGACCAGACATGATGATGATCTCTGAGACGGTCACGAGCTATGGGGATGATCTTGTCCACTGGACAAGATGAAAGTCCAAGAAATTATCTAGTCGACCCACATTGCCAAATGACGAGGAGTCTATTATCGTACGGACCAGGTAAAGCTCTAGGTTTTGAAATTGACTCGACATGAGCCTGAGTGTGAGCTATTAAAAATGATCTCCAACTGATCCGACCTCGATGTTGATGCTACTTGGACTTGGTATGGTCGACTCGACATGGGATGATTATGTAGTTTTGGCATGTTAAGAGTAACATCATGTTTGAAGAAAAATAAATATGTTGTTGATGATGCTCAATCGACCATATTGTTAAGTCGACTCAACATGAGACATTGGGGAATGCTCATGTCAACTGGACCATATGAAGGCCTGGACATACTCCAGCCAACTGGTTCTGAAGAGGCACCAAATGGAGTATTCATGTCGTCTAGACCAGATGAAGGTCCAGTTCTTGAACTGGGCTCGACATGAGCCAATTGGGGAATGTTTCCGTTGACTGGACTAGATGAAGGCCAAGATATACTCCAGCCTACTGGTCATGAAGAGGCACCAGAGGGAGTCTTCATGTCGTTTGGACCAGATAAAGCTCTAGGTCTTGAATTAGGCTCGACATGAGAAATTGGGGAATGTTTCGTCGACTGGACCAGATAAAGACTAGGATACTGTCCAGCCAACTGGTTCTGAAAAGGCACCAGGGGGAGTCCTTATGTCGTCTAGACCAGATGACGGTCCATGTCTTGAATTGGGCTCGACATGATCCAATTGAGGAATGTTCTCATCGATTGGACCAGATGAAGACCATGATACTCTCCAGCCGACTGGTCATGAAAAGGCACCAGACAGAGTCTTCATGTTGTCTAAAACAAATGAAAGTCCAGGCCTTAAACTGGGTTCGACATTAGACAATTGGGGAATGTTGGCCGACTAGACTAAATAAAGGCTAGGATACTCTCAAGCCAACTAGTCCTGAAAAGAAACTAAAGGGAGTCTTCATATCGTCTGGACCAGATGAAGGTCTGGGTCTTGAACTGGGCTCTACACGAGCCAATTGGGGAATTTTCTTGTCAACTAGACCAAATGAAGGCCAGGATACTCTCCAGCCGACTGGTTCTGAAAAGGCACTAGAGGGAGTCTTCATGTCTTCTGGACGATGTCACATGACATTGCCTACGCTATTCAAAACCATTGAAATGGTAAGCAAACAAATAAAATATTTGTACCTGTCATCTGGACGCCTCGTTGAGTGAATTATGGTGATAATATTTTGATATGTCATTTGGAGACATCGCTTCAAATGATGTTGGTTGTGATATTATATCGACTGATTTCTTGGTGAATCCTCAGTTGTTTGTTTCAAAGTCGTTGAGTCGGACGCGTGTCCTATGTGGACTTTTAGGAAGGCCTGAGACAACGTGTTCGTAAATAAGGATGATTTCATACATTGGGGCCATTATGATGATCATCTTTATCGACTGGGGAGAAGGATGAAATATCATATGTTGTCTGGGATGATAGAGTGTTCTTCGTGGCATTGTCTCTTTGTGTCGAGTAGGTCTCAATCAGTAGTAAAGAGAGCACTCATACCTGTCGCTTGATACGATGTCGTCTGAGACATCTAATGATTTCCCCATCATAATAGAAAATAATGTCGAATGGACCTTGAACGTTGTCCCTAGACTATAGTATATTTATTGGGCTTCTAATAGGCCTCGTGTTCCTCAGGTATTAAATTTGCAATAAATATAGCTCCAATACTGAGGCGTCTTTGAAGGGAAAATGAGGTGCCAAAAATAGTTAAGATTATAAGAAGGCTTGAGGAGGCCTATTTGTCTCCTCATAGAATTTCTTCTCAAGTTGCAAGGTGGGAGCTCTCCTCGCATTCAAGGTATTTTTCGCGTCCTTCCTTGTGTTCTTGAATTCTTCAAGTTGTTCATAGGAAGATTCTACTCGTTCTTGGCAAGATTAGGAGTTTTGATTCTTTGGTGGGTTGAGGGAATATTGAGATTGTGTTTGTGTGAAGTTGTAGTTTGATTTTCTAGGGCATCAAATCCAGGCAGATTTATTATTTGTAGAGTGAATCAAAATATCCACTGAGAGTCATACCAGCTCCAGTGATACTCCTATGGATATATATGTAGACTTTCCTCTACAGGTCGCCTAACTTGTCATGATGTTTGATGGTTGTGAGTCGAGTGGGAGCGGTATTGATACTTTAACTTTTACAGAGTTGGGTAGGGCACCTAGTACTAGTGAGTCAACCAACATACTGACGAAGAACCCACTTAGACAAGTGACTGAACGAACTATGAGGGAGATGAAGATATAATATTGATTTCCCGAGTCGGTTCAAGTAAGGTTAGCCTCGTCGAGTGAACGAATTGACTAGAGGATTCCGGGGTGGATTGAGTTTTATGAGTGCCTTTTTGTAGATAAATTTAGGTTTCCAATTCCCAAGTAGAGGTATTAGACCATTATGGGATAGCTTCATCCCAGCTAATGCTAAATACATGAAGGGTATTGATGTTGGTTGAGGTTTTGACATTTGAGCTGGGTGTCAGATTCGGGGTTAAGGCTTTTTTGTACAAATACTATTTGAAGGATCATGTAGTCGAGAATGAGAGATATCATATGTTCCTTCGACACAAGAGAGAGCATCTGATTTCATGTTTGACCACAAATAACCGATGGGGATGGCAAAAGACATATTTTTTCATGAGTGGAGAGGGTGTTTTTGGGTCAATTGGTCTGGTCGAATCCCCGAGTGTTGGGAGATAACGAGTGAGTGTTATTTTTACATTGTACTTGTGTTTTACAAATTGGTCACTTGACTAACGTTCTTCAAATGTCCCTTTTGTGGGTTCAACTCGGAATCATATCTGCAACGTTACACCAGGGGTTGTCGCGAATACAAATTATATATTGAGTATTCCTACACCAAAAAGGATTTAGAGAGTGGTGTTAGAGAAGCGAAGGTTCAGGTTGACTCCATTATGGAAGGAGATATTTTACCTTCACGGTACCCTCTTGCCATTGACCAAATATATATTGGCATGTCAGCTTCTTTTCGAGGATTCTTTCTTCACGCAGACTCTAACTCCTGAGGAAAATTTATGCGCAATAGAGAGGATGTCAGGTCTGTTCAAACCTCAGTCGGTGGAAGGAATACTTGAAAAGAGAAGGAAAAAGAAGACTAAGCAAATGAAGATTATAGTTGTCCCCGAGCCTTCACTGTCAAAGAAGGATGTCTCTGCCATTGTCCCATCGGAAGCTGCTCAGAAGTCGTCAACTTAGGTAGGGTATTCTTCAAAGAAGAGAAGCAGTTGATTGACCCGAAAGAGGACTTGGAAAATGTAGTCATCAAGATTTCAAAGAGTGCGACTGTGATGTTGGATCCTTCTAGAGTGTTTGGGTTCGCTGAAGGACTATTACTAGAGGAAGATGAATGTCGACTCTTGACATATGGGCCACTGGAGGTGGGTGAGGTAGCTGCTACTTAGGTGTCTTTGTGATCTCGTCGATTTTTACTAACACATTTTTGTTTATATTGTAGGCTCTGGAGTGTTCGATTTTTCAGAAAAAGTATGTGGAGGCCAGTCTAAGGAGATTGAGGGACTTGGAGAATTTGAACACGGCTCTGTGAAAGGAACTAACTGAAGTTAAATCAGTGATGGAGGACACAAAGAAGAAGACGAATGAGGCTGAGAATGAAGCCAAAGCGATGAAGGCAACCTTGAAGCTGGAGAGAGAGACAATGTCGATTGAACTGGAGGGGTTCAAGAAGAGTGTTGAGATGTTGGAGGGGCAGAAGGTTGAATTGCTTGATCGACTGGAAAGAGTGGCTATGGAAGCGATGGTGAAAGATAGGAGTACTCTTATGAGACCGTATCTTGCTGGGGAGTATAGCATTTGGAATTCAAAAAAAATGGATCAAGTTAGGTGAGAGGTTGGATGATGGTCTCTCTCTTTCTATTGAGAGTGAAAATACAGAGGTGGGGCATGAGGCAAGCTCGATGGATATTATTGGTGAAGAGGTCGCTGGAGTGGATGTTGCTAAAGTAGTTGAGGGGCTCGGATCGTTGATGTTACTACAGAGGAATGAGATGCTGTTTAAATTGTTGTAGGAAAGCTGGAGACTGAGCAACCTTTGGAGGTTGGTCCTGACGTAGATGCTGAAGAACCTTCCTCGGCTATTTATGTTCCTCCTCCAGTTCCTCCTTTTGAAGGCCTTGAAAACTTATTTTTCTTTTTATTTTTTTATTTTTTTTTGTAATGTAACTTTTTTTTGGTAAAAGGCCTATATGTAAAAAAAATGTTTGTTTCTCAATACATATTTTTATTGTCGTATGGATGAATTCTCAACTATTTCAACCAAATTAAAATGTTTTTAATTCGGATCACTACTTAGTGAAATTAAAACATTACAAGGTGGTCACCTCGTCCCCTAGTCATAGAGCAGTCACTAGTCGAGTGGCAGGTTTATGACTATCAATTAGATAAATTTCCTGTAAAATCGCTTGAGATGTATGGCGTTCCAACTATTTTGGATGTACCTGTCATTTTCTGTTTCTAGCTTATAGGCTTCTTGTCCAACAACTTTCGAGATAATGTATGGGCCTTCTTATGTAGGACCGAGTTCCCATCTCTAACTTCTTTTGTATTCTGAAAGTCCTTTCGTAAGACCCAATCTCCTTCCTTAAATGTTCTAAAACTCACATTTTTGTTGAAGTATCTTGACATCCTCTACTGGTGAGCAACAAGTCATATGGAGACATTTTCTATGAACTCATTAATGGTGTCGAGACTGTTGCTCAGAAGTTTTCCGTTGGTGTTCTCTTCGATCCATTGGTAGCGCGGGGATAGGACATTACCTTTGGTCGAAATAACTTCTTTGACCCCAAAAGCTAGTGAGAATGGGGTTCTCAAGTCAACGATCTAACAGTCATTCTGTACGACGACAAGACTCCTGGAAGTTCGTCTGCCCAAGCTTCTTTTGCCTTCTCCAACCTTTTCTTCATGGTGTTCATTATTATTTTTTTGGAAGACTTGACTTGGCAGTCGGCTTGTGGGTAGCAAGGGTCGAGAAACTTAATTTGATTCCCCAATTTTTGTAAGAATCTTGGAAATGGTGACTGATGAATTGGGAGCCGTTGTCAGATACAATCTTTTTGGGTAGACCGAAATGACATATATTGTTCTTCCACAATTCAGCACGAAGCTTGGGTTCAAGGTGGGCTCCAATTTGGCCTTTGTGATCCGTGTAGAGTGGGTGGATTTGGATCTTGTTGAACTCCTCAACCTTGGGAGAATTGAGGTCGTTTCTACAAGATCATTCCTATAATTGCTATGTTTACTGGGGTTTTGACTTCAGTGTCGTCTAGTAACAACTCCTGTAGGCAACCTGATCTCATTTGATTTCTTGGACACCCCATTGGTGGGGAACTTCTGTACTTGTTGTAGGTGGATGAGACTGCCCTCATGTCATGAATCTAAGGACGACCCACTATCAAGTTGTAGGCTGAGGGACAATCCAAGACTAAAAATGTTATGACCTTGTTGATCCTACCTGCGTATAATGGGAATGAAATCTCTCCCAATATGAAATTTTACTCTCCACTGAAGCTTATTGAAGTTGTCGATCGACGATTGATTTTCTCCAGGCTCACCTCCCATGTCAGCGAGAGCAGCTGTAAAAATGATGTTGGCTGAGGATCCCATTTCGACCAACACACTCATGATCATAAAATTAGCCATATGTAAAAAGATTACCAGTGCGTCGTGGTGGGGATTCGCATGACTGGAATTCTTGTCGTCTGTGAATTAATTTTCCAGGTTAGTAAAATCTCTCTTTATCATTGTCGTAGAATGAGGTGTAACCATAACTGCATCCTGGTATGTCGTTTCGCAGCAGAGTATGATACACCACTGACTTTGGATCCCCCTGAAATGAAATTAATAGTATTATTTATTGGTTGGGGACCATCCCTCTGTTCAACCCTATCGTCTCTTCTTGGCATGATAGTTTTCCCTTTCTCTGTGAGCAGATCTTTAGAAGTCATTTGTTCAACATCTCCAAGACTTCCAACCTCAATCCTACGCAGTTGGCTGTCATGTGACCATAGTTTCGATGGAATTCACACCATCTACTTGTATATTTCCTTTTAGAGCATTCTTTCGAGCGTGGAGGCCATTTCACTTCGTTCCTCATCTTATTGAGAACTGAGACTAGTTCCCTCGGAGAAACAGTGAAGTTGTAGTATGGGTGTCTGAGAATGTCATGAGGAGCCTTCTCTTCACTGCTATATGATAGTGGCCGATGGTCAAAGCCTCGGTTGAGAGGTGGTGGTCCCTTCTTTGATGGACCTTTCTGTCAGCTGACTATTGGCCTTTTCTATTGAATTCTTTGGGCTGCTTGGGAGGATTCGGTGCATTTTCCCCTTATAGACTGAAGGAACTTTCTCTCTTCTTATTCCTTTTATCCTCCTCTTATCTGATTTCTATTTGGGCTCGGGCTATTGCTTGATCCATAATGTAGCATCGGACTTTTGTTAACTTCTTATAAAGCATGTTTTCTGCTAGCTTCGCAGAGATTCTCCCATACGTTGAGGTCGTCTGAGGTCTTTTCAAGTTTGCAAGAACTAGCAAAATGCTCCACGAATTTGTTAGCCAATTCTTGATACGACCCAATCAACTGGTATGGTAGATTGATAAACAAGATGATCTAATTTTTCACCAAATTCCATGTACATGCCAGTCTCCCATTGGTATGGAGCTAGATCTATGGACATCATCTTGTATTTGTAATGAATCACGTGGTCGTCTGGGTCAGTGGACCATCATATAACTTTATGCCGAAATGGCTGAATTTCCACGAGAGTTCGATAGAGGTAATGGCTTCTAAGAAAGGAGTATCTGAGATGGTACATGCTCGGCTTTTCCTCACAAGTAGCCTGATACCTGGTATGCTGGATAGAATTGTCTCCTTGAACTCTTACATTTCTTTACGCATGGAGGAAGTGATATGATGTGTTTGGTCGCTAGGAGATTATGTTGATTCCTTTCTTGATTTGATGGATGATTGTGTGATGGAGGATTGTCATTTGCCTTATTATTGAATGCTTCAAGTAGATTGGACCGAAGTATAGGATGATTGGGGAGGTCTGGAAATTCTCATCCTTGGGAGTGTAAGAAACGCTTTACTTGCGCAATGGAAAAGATTTAGGCACACGAATCAGACTTGAAATTTTTTTCTGCCATTCTTCTTTGAATGTTGAATGCTACTGCTACCACCACTGAAATTTTACTTCAGTTTTAGATAAAATTCCAGCCCCAGAATAGTCACCGAACATCCCCGAATAGTCGGACAAAAATTGGATTGTTTTGACTCGATTTGCGCCAACGCATTGCAGAAACAACCCTTGAAATGCGTGGACACTGGCTGTGTTTTGGTTCTGATTTTTCACTTGAAAACAGCCCCAACACAGCCCCAAAACATCACAAAATATTAACAACGGAGATCGTGGGATATACTGCCGTATATCCATCTCCCACTCACTATTTAAAAATTAAGGTTTCTATTTATAAAAAATCTAATATTTTAATTTAACTAGTGTGAATAAATTTATGGTGGCTGCTAAGTGCATGGAAATGTACTTTGAAACATTACTTATTCGGGTTTATTGTTAAGTATTTAGTAATATATCTTATATTTTATTATATGATTTTTATTTTATGTTAAATTAGAAAGTATTTATTATTTAAATTAATTCAGTAATTTCTATCTTTATTTTTTATTATTTGTAGGAATTGGAAAGGAATAGCAATTGAGGCTGCTGCACACAAATTTGAAGAATTAAATCAAATAAAAAAATAAAAGAAGAATGTAAGATCCAATTGCATGAGTTAATTAAAAGCTGCGTGAATAGAAAAAATCAAAATAAGGCTCCTGTATGTTTAATTAAAAAAGGAAAATTGAAGGCTGATGTATGTTTCATTAAAAAAGGAAAATTGAAGGTTGATGTGTGTTTAATAAAAAAACAAAAGAAATAGAATAAAGAAGGGCTTTTGATGTGAAGGCATTAAAATGGAAAGCTTTAACATGCAAAGAATAATGAGCATTGGGGCTGCCAGCGTGACAAAAAAAAAAGGAGAGGGGCTGCACATTTAAAAAGAGGCTCCAGTTTCAGCGTGAATATATATAAAGAAGAAGCTGCGTAAGAAACAGAGAAACGAAAACAGAGAGCACGGCCGCGAGCCGAGAGAGAAGAAATCAGAGCTTTGAAGTCGGGACGCGGAGCCGTGATGATTCAGAATCATATATCTCTCCAATCCCAAACTATTTTTATTTCTTTTATGGGGAACTAATTCATTAGGCAAGCTAGGGATGACCTCTTGTGTTGACTTTTATTATTTATATTTTTGATTCCTACTACAAGTACATTTTAATCGTTTAATAAAATTGATGTTTATTATTTTCTATCATCTTTCGATTTTTTAATCCAGAATTTATGTTTTGTCAAATCCCATATAGATCCAGTCATGCTTCTTCTATGTGTGGTTTGCGAATTTAATTGTGACTGGTAAAGTTGTTTTGCGTGTTGGTCTTCTGCTGCAGTATTGCCTGAGGGTATATTGTCGAAGTTAGATAACTCATAATGATGACCTTTGTGTGCTGTTAACATAGAGAAAATAATCATTAATTACTTTAGATTTTGAATATGTGTAGAATTGAGTATCTTCCGGTTGTTGGTTTGGGATGTGAAACCTTCAATTGTGTAATAAAAGAAATCAATAACTAAATATAGGAGTTCGATGCAAGAGGGATTCCCGATGTTTTGTCATATCTCTCTGTTGTTATATTTTATTACATTTTCATTATTTTATTTTTATCTACTTTAAATTAGCAATCTCATCGTTTTATTTATTAAGTTACCATAACGTATTTGTTTGAGTGAATTAGTTCCGCTGTAACCATCTCTCTGAGGAATCGACACCCCAGCTATACTGCGATAACCTCAAGTCATATTTGGGCGTAATCAGCGGCTAAATCATAACTTTTATTTACACTAGTTCACCATTAGTGACCCAACCAATTTTAACTATTTAAAATTTATATCACTAATTATCCATTAGTCTCTACTAATTGTATTACTCAGTTAAACTAATTTAATTAGAGTGATATTAGTGACATATTATATTTTAACACTTAAAATATTAGAACACTAATAGGATTAAATTTTTAGAATAATAAAATAGTCAAAATTTGAATTAACTTGTAATATCCCGGATTATTTTAACGTATTTGTGTGAATTTTATTTTCGCATATGGGGTCGCGTCCGAATGCGAGGCCCATTTTTATTGTGAATATGAGACTTTTTTTTAATGAAATTATTGTAAGTTTATATTAAAATAAGTTTGAGGGCTAATTTGAAATTTATTAGATTAATGAAGATTAATCTAGATTTTTCTTTTTTAATTTAATATATACACACATGTTTAATTCCCACATAGATATTTAATACACGCACAATTTAAGAGACACACACGTGGACATTTAATATACACACATTTTAAATACATGAATTTAATTGACAGACACAACTATGGGATAAACACACGCAAGAATAGAAAAAAATGAAACAGAAGTGAGAAATGGAGGAGAGAGAACCGAGAAGACCAGAAGGAAGAAGAGGACGAATGATGCAGTAATTTGAAGTCCTGATTTCATTTTTGGATGCAAATTGTAAGTATTCTATGATTCCCTTGAGGGGTTGTTTGTTTATGGGTTTTCCTTGTGTGGTAAGAATAAATCTGAAGATTAATCTAAGAATGAAGTAGATAAGTATATGAGAGTAACTTAAGACTGATTTTAACTGTGAAATTGACAGGACAGAGTAATTGAAAATTTAGGGGAAATTGTTGATAACCATAGAATTTAGGTACAAGTTTGTTAGGTGAAATATAATGAAATTTTTGGAAATGTATGTATGTGTAAGTAAATTATGCAATGATTTTCTTATGTTATTTACATTTGATTCTTCTAGGGTTTTGATTAATTTCAAAAATTATTTAATAATCGGACTTTAAGTACATTAGAATGCTTTAGGGACTTATTAGTGTTAGAAATCGAAGAAATTAAGCTACTGATATGATAAATTATTTCCCAGGTTGTGCTATTTTGTAATGTTGGCATAAGGCATGGGTTGTGATGTTTTATATTGTTTGCATATGGCATGTTGTGTCAATTTTTAATGTTACCGTAATATTATTTTTAGTTTCAAGTGCTGTTTGAATGATTTCCTCTATAAGATACAAGATGTGTTGAGATTGTAATTGTTGTTTATTGTGATCTCACATTCAATGATCAATTTTGTGATAAGGAAAAGACTGACTATAGCTGTACAGTTTTACCGAGAATAAATCAGTTATTTGTCGGATATTACAAAGAGATTGGTTAGTCAATCATAAGACATTTGATGTCAAATTGGCATTAGTTCGTGATGATGAAAATTATGAAAGATTATTAATTGATTGTACTGCTGATTATAAATGGTTGAGGAGAAAAGAATAAAAGCTGAAAGTAAAATGAGAAAGATTTAATATATTGTAAGTTACAATACAAGTTTAGGGACTTAAAGAGATTATATGTGTAATTAATGAGATTTGTACATAAAGGTATGTATCTTTATAGCAATTAATAATATGATTTTTGTATGAATAGTAACTTGAAGTTTATTTTGATGTTAGAAATTGAAATTGAAATTGAGGATTGAGCTTATGAGATTTCATAAAAGTGGAGGATGTAAATGCATATAGTGCATGCCATGAAATCATTGATTGGTATGAGAAGGCTATGGATGAATGTTTTTATAATGATAAAATCTATTAGTTTAAACATGTGTGAAATATGCAAAGTACATTAATGATAGTATAAGTATATAGAACATAAGTTAACTCAAGATAAGAGCATGCAAGGAATAGAATATATATATGTCATTTATTTACAGATATGCATGAAACATGTGCGTGTAGTTTATATAGAAATAAGAACAAGAAATGTGTAGTTAAAAATATCTTGAGGTATAAGAAGTTCTATGATATTGATAGTCTGGATTGTTTGAACCATATTTCGAAAGCTTTGAAATTGATTTCTGGTTTTCAAAGTTTTGATTTTAAATACAAAGGATAAAGAAATTTTTTCCGCCACGGTATTTGAAGTTTTATGTTTTTGACCCTCCGTGATGATCGATTATGTTTCGTTCCGGGTTGGCCACCGGGGAGCTCGTTATGGGTTCAGATCATCGAAAAATAGCTGGCCCACTACCTTGTCGACATGGTCCATACACTGTCAGGTCTTTGCGCGCGACCAAGCAGTGGACGATCGGTATGTATTTTGAAAAACTTTGCATCAAAGATTTATTTTTGATTTACACATATTATGTTTTTGGGGGAAAAAATAATTTTAAAAGAATTGTATTTTTTTTGATGCATTTCAACTTTGCTTTTTGACATTATACGAAATATATATATATATATTTTTTTATGTTTCCGTCTTAGCGATCGTTTTATATTTTCTTGGTGTGTTTCCGCTGAGATGATCGATCATTGTTATGTTTCCGCCCCAACGATCGGTGTATACACTTATATTTTTAATGACTCATCATATGTTTTCGCCGAGGTGATCATTAAGATCTAAGCCATCAGAAATGGTATGAACCAACCCTCTATCGGCAGGGGATCGGTTCGTTCATTGTCTGATCTATGCGCACGATTCAGACATTGGACGCTTATTTATTTTTAGTACAGTGAGTTATGCTGGATGATCGGTATGGTTTTACGATAATGAATTCTGAAACTGATTTTGTTTACAGTAAAAAGGATTTCTTAAATGTATTTTCGAAATGGTTTTTGACAGATTTCAGACTATCAATATTATAAGGGCATATAAGATTATTTGTCACTTTCGGATGTGACAATAGAGATATAGGTCGATATAAAAGTTAAGTTCGTTATAAGAATACATAAGTAAGCCCATATTTAGATATAGATATTATTGGAATAGTGATGTTTATGTGTGATTGAATATAGACATATGTAAACTTTAATATTGATGCTGCTTATATATATAAGATATAGAATCCGTGTTTGATTTTCTTTTTACATGGATGGATGATTGTGTAATGTATATTTATATAAGAAAGAGTATTTTTATTGATCCCGATTTGATGATATTTCAAGAAAGAAAGAAAGAAAATTATAATAATTGCTTGGTTTAGAATAGTATAAAGTGTAGGAAATTAAAGAGAAATCAGAGTATTACAGCGAAAACGTTATAGGGCTTGACACAGTAGAAAATGATGTAGGAACTTGATGTTTTATTATTAATGTTTAAAAGTATAAACAACGATAGAATTTAGAGAATGTGTGTGATCAGATTAAAAGGCATTTTTAATAAAATGGCATGTTTGTAAAATGGTCAGGAATTAAGTAGTAACTCAGACTCTGTAATATTTGTATAGTCACATAGATAGTCAGGTTAATAGAAAAACATGATTCAGACTTTGCATGTGTTTGACGCTCAAGGTAAGAGCATAGTTACTTACTGAGTCTTATGACTCACTATTCAACAGTGTTTGAGTTTTGCAGGTTGGTGACCCGATCGGTCGACCACAGACATCAAAGCTTGTAAAGTCGGATAGCAGTGTTGCAGTCAGCCAGTCACCCGGTCTTGGGGGTATAAGTCCAGTTGTAAAGAGTTTAAGTTTGTATAAGTTAAATTGCAAAAGTTTTTATTTATACGCATCTTTGGGCATGGATCCCCAGTTATGTGAGTCTTGAGTTCATCATTTCTGCATTTATCATTTAAGGGGCCCTATAGATTTCACTGCATTGCATAATTACGAGTCTTGCATAAGAGTTAGTCATAGGCTTATGGAGGCAGGATTAGTCTGTCTCCTGCCGGTAGCATCTCACCTCTGGCGGGGTGTTACAAAATTATTTAATTACTCTTAGTGCGTTATAAAATCCAATAGTACGTGAAATTGTATCCCGAGTGAAGACCATATTACAGTCCATTCGGATTCGGCTATGGAATTTATATTCGGGTTTCCATCCTATATACCAATGGAATTTATTATGCATTAATTAAGCTCAATATATTAGAATTCAAATTTAAAACCATAAATCCAATTAATTGATTTCCATACATATCATATTCTAATTTAAACACTTTAAATCACATAAAATCATATTTCATGTCTATAATGATAATGCATCTAATGCATGTTATGACATGTAAAATGCTAGAGTAGGAACCCTAAGCTATATGACATGTATAACATCCCGCCTATGCCAGGATGCCACCAGTAGGAGACAGGAGAACCTATCTCTATAAGCCTCTGATTCTGACGAAATTTTGGCATGATGTATGCAGAACATCATGCAATCTGGCTTATAGCCAGCACCCAGAGACAACTTGCTCAAGCAACTCAACAAATACGCAAACATCATCAAGGCTTTAGGCCTGAACTCAATGAACAAACGTAAATACTTGGCCTCCGGCCAGAACTCAAAATAGAATTATGCTATTACATAACTCATACATATGAAATTACAAATGCAAATACAAAGACAAGGGCCGTGAGGACCCATAACTCGACCCAGGACTCAAATACTCTTTTGACTGCAATTGGGGCGATCCATTATCTTCAAAGTCTTCACCGAACTTCTACTGGTTTTATGTGACAGCTATTGACCTGCAAAACTATAAACTGTTGTGGTGTGAGTCATGATGACTCAGTAAGTAATCATGTAAAAGCTTAAAAAGTTTGAATTAATTGTCTATTTCTTATTCATTTCACAAACCTATCATTTTGTTACTGTACCTTTAACTGATCACCACATGCAAAATTTCTGTTTGCTATTTACACTTTCAAACATCTATAATACACACACACACACACACACACATATATATATATCCAATTCTTACGTCATCAACCCTCATGCTATTGATACACTACACTGAATTCTGCTTACTTTCTATACTCGTTACTAATCTGGTTCATGTATTTGTTATAACTTTCTCTCTTACGCTATCTTGAAATATCAACAGATCGGACAAATAAAATAGTATTCATGTTAATCATTTAATCCACTATCACTAATCATGTATATGTTCCCATTTCATTATCTGGCATTCTTACAAATATGTTCTTTCTAGGTAAGCATAAAACTACTACCTTCATCATTGATACATTTAAATAAGATCATGCTATTATGCACTCGTACTTTTCAAAATATTATTTCTATATGAACATGCTATACACAAAGTTAACCGTCTATGCACACTGATACAGATATGTCACATGTATTAATGTCAACTATATGCTTTCAAATGATAACTAGCATGTATGATTTATATGCATAATTTGTGAACTATAGTCAAACTTTAATATGTAATATAATTTAGAAGATACTTCTTGAAAACCTTTTCTATAAGACTATTTCCTGAAAACTGTTTTCTGAAACTCTTTCTGAAAGTCTCTTTATAAAACTAGACTTGCTGAAAACATCCTTTAAATCTCTAGTTTCTGAAAACTATCTCAAAAACCTGTTTTCTGAAAACTGTTTACTAAAAACTGAGTTCTGAAATCTGGATACAGAAAATCTGAAAACTTTGTACTGGAGATCTGAAAATTTAAAAAGAACTAGTTATATAAAAAAAAAAAAAAACTTATTTCTGAAAACTATATACTGAAAAACTGAAAATACTCGATGCCCAGGACAACAACTCAACTGGCAGCATCGCTGAAATCTGATAGTACTAGATGCCCAGGACAACAACTCAACTGGCAGCATCTCTGAGGCTGGTGGTGCCCTACGTCCAGGACAACAACTCAACTGGCAACGTCGAGCTCTACACCCAGGACAAAAACTCAACTGGCAGTGTAGCCACCACTAGGGATCAAGTACACGATCCTAAGCCGCCATCCTGGCCCCACATATGCACATGTTCTCTGTAACCGTCAATTCCAACTATAATAGTTACATACTGGAGTGAGGTTTTACCCCATGCCCCGAAAACATGAAACCGCAAATAAATTTTTAAAAACTTAGATCAAATCCCCAACTGTAAAGGACATCTCTGTCAAAACATTTGAAAACTAGTCTTTGTAATACTTTGAAACTTAAAACATTTTTTGCTTCAACTTAACTTCTGAAAACCATAACATGTAGGTATGCTTATGCATTTCTAATGCTTCTTCCTACTCTAGCCATGATTTCCTATATAGTGTATATATATGCACATGTACATATTTATGCATACTCTATGCACATATAAAACGTATCCTTGTATATTGTCATATTCATATATACTTGCATACATATATGTAAATACGTTCTTACTTTATCTTTATTGAATTCTGAAATGTATCTCAGACTAGTATGCATATAAACATGACATGCCTTTCATAAACATTGTTACTTATACTAACATGCTCATACTTCCTCATATTCATCACATCATAATTTCATTCACATTCTTTTATACTACTCAGGTTCATAACCTACTTTATCGGGCAACCCTATATACACATATACGCATACACACACACACATTTAAATATCCAACTATACTTATAAAATAAAGACATATATATTTCATTCTTTACAAGCATCCATCATGCAAACTTAAATTAACATATTTTAGCATTTCATCTATAATACCATATCATAACCTTTTACATTTTACCTTTATCTTTACTATATCGGTTAATGGCTATACTCATTAGTAAATATACACATTCGTTCAATTTCCATTTTCCTTATCAAGAAAGTATACTTATAAATCGCACTCGCCATTACATCCTTTAAGCTTTAAACACATTCCCTAGGGTGTAGTTTCTACAACCCCAAAACCCAAGTCTCATTATATTTGGCTCGTCAGTATTTACTCACGTTTCACATATACACAAATACTTATCATTCTTCTACTTTTCACTCTTAGGCATACTGATATCTTATTTGCGTATTTATCCTTATATATATATATATATATATATATATAACTTTTAAGTCTATGGTTATGCATATACTTATGAAATTAATTAATTATCTATCTTCAAAACATAGCATCTCACAAGTAATCATCACATGAATTACTTACCTGGCTAGGCGAACACTCATGATCCGGGTCCGATCTTTCAAAACAAATAACAACACAAGGTCAGCACCACTATTTGCGGAACTTTCAACTTATCTATAAAACTTTCGGACCTTTCCGGAATACACGAATCCTTTCTAATTCTACGATTCGAATTCCAATACTCTAATATGCCTTTCTATACCATTCTACGCTAGCTAGATAACTTAGATTCTCGTTCTACGCATTTGCGGCAAGACTTGCGAAAAAGTTTATGCAAACTCTACGAAAGGGTCCTAAACCCTCTGAACTTATCCAGAGTTACTTAATTACCCTCGCAATACCATAATTATATCATCTTCATGATTACGGTCATCTACGCTCAGTCGCGCGAGAAACTCTATTTTTCCAGAAACTCGCTAATTCTACCGAATCAATCTAATCTATTCTGTTTCTCCCCGGATTCTACCACATTTATCGTTTTAATATATTAAAACAAATCCAATTCATTTCATGATAATTCGCTACACTACGGAACTACTGGAAACATCCGAATATAAAACTGTAAACTTTTAAAAAAAAATTCTAAACGGAGAGTCGTACTGAAATTCTGAGGCCATATTCGGACTCCTATCGGCCATACGAACACGCTGGTGTCATCGGAATTCCGATCGAAGTTACTGTTCATATCGGGTTACTATTCATGTGCGGCTTCTCTCCTCGTTTCACGTGCAACCGGCCGTTATTCGGTGAAATTGATTCCACACACTCGTAGTACTCTCCGAGGGCTTCGATTTGGTAGGTGGCTCGGGCCGTGAAACGAACTGACGAGCCGAGATCAGGAAACCCATGGCCGCGACTTTCTTCCTTCATTCCTCGCCATTTCCGGCGCTTCCTGAGGCGGCACCGGCCACCGACATGTGCGCCATGGTCGGACGCATCGGACGCCGGTGGTCCGCCGGCGTGAAGCCGTCCGGTGGCCACCGGTGCAAGGCATCCCTCTTTCTCTCTCTCCCTTCGATCCCTCTCTAACTCTTTTTTTTTTGTTCATTTTCTGTATTAGGCTGCTGATAATAATAATAAGAATAAGAATAAGAATAAGAATAAGAATAAGAAGAAGAAGAAGAAGAAGAAGAAGACAAATATCTAAAACCCGTAAATGGCTAAAATGCCCCCACTAGGAAGGGTATTTTCGGAAAACATCACTTTTGAAGCCATTCTGGTGCGATTTTCGAAAATTATTCAACGCGAAAGTTGTTCGTCTCAGAAAAATGAGTCTGATGGTTCAAGAATTAACTCAATCGGAGTTCGTTTGCTAATTCTGTGGTGAAAATAGTAAACTTTACTCGTATAGCAAAAATCACGTAACTGATTTTTGATCTCACATGTTTTCCAACGCGACGAATATTCATAATATATTATTCCAACCTATATAACATCGCTTGAACTCTTATTTCTTTATTATTATCCTGATCTAAGACTATGATATCAGTTCGGAAATCTCCTAGAACAGTCCCGAAAATCTGGGATGTTACAACATGTTATTCAAACAATTCGAATTAAACAAATACATAACATAAAAAATATTTCATATTGACCGGGCTCTTATTTTTCGTATACTAATCTAATTAGTTCAAAAATACCCAAGGCATCCCTTGGTCTTCAAATCACGCTCCAAAGTGATGTTGACTTCTTTTGCGACTTTGGTGCTTCAAAATACAAGAATTGAAATTTTACAACAATTGTAAACAATGGTCTTATGGCCTTATGGCCTTACATCCTAAAATCAAAACCAACTAAAAAATAAGAGCCGGAAAAATTTACGATCAATGCAAAATTCATTCATCACATAAAAAATAATAAACATTCATCATATGAATATTATACTGTGCCTACTCATCTAAACATACATATCAATATTTATAACTCATATAAACATATTAAAAACAGTAACTTTAAATGAAAAGAGAAGAGTTAAGAACACTTTTCAACCTTACTCTCGATGCCAATTGTAGGAAACGCTTTTCTTGCGCAGCGGAAACGATTTAAGCACATAGATCGGACTTGAAAATTTTTTATGCTCTTCTCATTTGAATGCCGAATGCTACTGGTACCACCACTAAAATTTTTCTTCAGTTTTAGACCAAGTTACATCCCCGAAACAGCCCCAGAACAGTCCTCGAACAGTCGAAAAAAAACTAGACTGTTTTGGACTCGAAATCGTGCCCAACGCACTGCAAAAAAGCCTATGAAATGCATGGACCGCGACTGTATTTTGGTTCTGATTTTTCACTTGAAAATAGCCCCAACACAGGCCCAAAACATCACAAAATAATCCCCAAAAATTCTAGATTAAAACGAAACCATATTGAGTTCCGTTTCGCCAAGAAGAGAGCTGCAATGAGCAAAAAAAATAATGCTCACTTCCGAGTACAAAGAGAAAGAGATGAAGATGAATTTTGTTCGACACCACTAGTCTTCCGTACTATATCTCTTTACCAATGAAAACTTGTGTGGGCAAGACTCATAAAATAATCCCTTAACGATTTAGAGATTTAAACACACTAACAACTTTTGTTCTTTTGATTTTTGTTTTTCTTCTTTTTCTAATGTTTTTGATTTTCTCAACTTTTGAGAGAATTAGAGAAGAAGAAGAAAGGTGGCTAGGGTTAGAATGAAGTCTTAAGCAAAAAGGAAAAAACATATTGGGGTTTAATTTTACAAAATAAAACAAACCCTTCCCCTTTTTACCATTGTAAAAATCGGCTATGCATGCCTTAATTTCAAAAATTTTGTAACAACAAATTTACTTTCCATAAAGATAATATATGTTACAAAATAAAGAGTTAAAACTGTTAGGGTTGGTGCTCGGAGTGCCAATCCAGATCATATTTATGTCCGATTCATAAATATGAGCAATTATAATTTTTATAATATTGCTAATTTAACGGTAGCACCCTTGTCTTTTATATTCTTATTCGATCTAATTGTGATTAGATATCTGATTACGATTAGATCAAAATTGAATCTGCTTCAGTGATAAATATATATTAGACAAAGACCCTAAGATTTACAGTATAGTGCGTAGTTACAACGTAGTTTGTAATTGACATTGGGAAGTAGACTATTAGTTGTATATCCTTAAATAAAGTTCCTGGTCAAGATTTGTTAACACATGTCGGTTAGTAAAATTCACTAAGATCAGTACATGTCGTATATCGTGACTTGGTCCGATGGTTTATCCCAATGAACCATGAGTCTCGGGAGACTCGTATAGATATGTAGGTGTTTATTTGATAAGACGTTGAACTACTTACTGAAGGTTTCCTAATAGATGGTACATCAACGTCTATAGGAACCTTTTTGAGTTGAGCGAGCATAGTGGTCCTTCGAGTTGAGATACCATTGTGGATATATAAGCTATCCTTCACACTTTGATGGCAGTCACGTCAATGATTTATTCATGATCGGACCTCATTCTGTTCATTGGGTGTGGACTGATGCTCATGATATCATGTGCGTATCAAGATAGGATCCTTTAGTCCTGTGTATAGGGCATAGGCATCCAGCACGTGTTTATGATATAGTAAATCCATGGCCTTAGTATAACTTCAAAAATTAGTTCCGAGTGTTATTTAGAGATCATAAATTGAAAGTCGACTGTATTATACCGAACGGATTTGACATTGTTATCTATATCCCAAATATAATACGAATAGCCTGTGATGGAATGATTATATGTATGCAGTGACCTCGACTTGCATAGTTTAGCGAGATTATCCGTGGTCGTCAAAATTCATGAGTGGGTGGATTATGAGTTGGACAGTTATGACCCATAGCGTCACTGTTTGTAAAAGACATTGTGTTTTTTTGTACAAAATTAACTATGTAATAATGAAATTACCTTTTTACCATTTAGTAATTTATTTACTTTGATATATAAATGGTAGAAGTCCTTATGATTAGTTCCGGATTGAGATGATATGAGACAGTATCAATCCATAAAGGTTTAATCATTAAATATCCATAGTCGTAGTATTATCGAGACTGGACATCGATAATGCGGAATAGACTAGTATTGCACTTGCGCTCGTTGTGAGGGCATAACGGCATAATTCTCATATATTTGAGTATTGGATACTTATGCAAGTGCGATAGCATGTCGTGTTTTACTGATGGTACGGAAAACAGCTTCATTCTGGACCCGCGGAATCCCATTGGTAGTATGTATATGTGTCTATGGGAGTCCGCTTCAGGGTAGGTGTGTTTGGTCTTAACCTGAGAGTTGCATCGCTAGTACTTGTGACAATCGATACCCTTTGGTTTTGGTCGTCCAGGACTTTAACAGGTTCTGTGTACGCCTCTTCTGGGTTTATTGAGAATCGTAGTATATTGGGTGTGATGTCAAGACGTAAGTATCGCTTCAGACATATGGAGATGATGATCACGCAGGGATTCAGAATTGGTTCTCTATTATGTTGCAACCATCGGGATAATATGACAAGGTCAGGATTATCCGATTCAAAGAGACTAGTTGCTTGATATCCGATATGTGCTTCGTACGGGGCAGACACTATTCCAGCCCCAGGCCTTGCACGTGAACATCCGATACTGGATCGCTATACACAATACTACGGTATACTACGCCTGATATAGATCGTATACACTATTCCAGCCCCAGGCCTTGCACGTGAACATCCGATTCTGGATCGCTATACACAATACTACGGTATACTACGCCTGATATAGATCGTATATTCCATTAAGAATATTTCTGGAGAATTAGGTAGGCATGACGCTTTGCTAGAAGCCAACCTTGTCTTGTAAATCGGTAAAAACTATAGTACGAGGTACGTACGTGTTCAGATAGTCCGACGACCAGATTTACTGCCAACATATCCAGGGATCTCTTGGGTCGCTTCCCGAAGATTCACTGATGACGTATGATTCGAACTTTATTAATCTGGGATTAATTGCGAAGAGATTTTATATGGGATAAAATACTATTTGAAGAGAGAGAAAGATTAATTTGGAATTAATCGATAAAATAATATATTCGATATATTAAACGAAATTAGATTTCGATGCGGAACTAAAATTGGATTTTAATTCGGGCAAACGAGTTAATTTAGAATTAATTCATTAGCGACATGAATAGTAATTTCACTAGGCATAATTATTTAATTATGCCACGATGGAAATTCGTTAATTTGGAACTAGCGAAACCGGGCCGGGAAGTGTTTACGGGCCCACTCGTTTTTTGAATCGAGTGGGGCCCACAAGTCACATCATGAGTCACATCACTTGTCACTTTAGTGAAAAATATCGTATCATCTTTTTGGTGAGTGACATGCAGTCACTATTCATGAAAGAAGTGGTTGTGAGCATTTATTGAGATTTTGGAGCCAAAATTTGGCTTTGACTTTTGTAAAGCATATACCAACTTTGGTAATTGTTTTAATTGATAATTTTTTTTGAAACAAAAGTTGAAAAACCAAATCTCTCTCTCTTTCTTGGTTGGCCGTGACTCTCTCCAAAGAAGAAGAAGATTGTTTCTTTTTCTTCAAACTTGCTAGCACATCAAGAATCATTACAAGGTGATAGGGAAGCTAATCTTAGAGCTTGGAATCCTTATAAAGCTTGGAGCTTCTTCGTCTTCATCAACAAAAGGAGTTTGGCCGAATCCTTCATCAAAGAAATAAAATTTTTGTTGTTCTTCACATCCTAAAGCCGATCTTTGTAAGTATGATTCCGCCATACTTCTTAGTTGTATTCATTCATTTCTATGCTTGATTGATCTTGAGACTAGCCTAGAAACCCAACATTATGGACACGAAATCAGATTTCGTGACAGATAAACCTAAACTTAGAGAGTCCCACAATATGAAGTGTACTCGTTGAGCACTTGGACAACTTGATATGAATAATACAGATTATTCATAATACTTCTCCGGATTAAATGAGTTAATCCGGATCATTTAATCGGTTAAACGATGACACATGTATTAAGAGATTTTGTCCTCTAATAATTATTGTGTATTTGTATTTGATATATAATACGATTAGATACACATTAATTATTCATCAAATGAGATTTTGATACATGTCATAAATATATGTATTTGTTATTTATTGTAAATAAAAATACATATATAATAATAATTACATTAATTGATTATTTGAATATTTAATTGTTAAATATTTCAATAATTAATTAATCAAACTTTTTCATAAATATTATGATTTGTTGTCCAATTATTATTGCTTTTTATGGCATGATTTGATTGAACTTTATTTGTCAAAATGTGATTTGATAATATAAAGTTTGTTTTGACTTTAATTTGATTAAAGTTTCAAAAAGACAAAAATACCCCTACCTACCACTAATTTCGGTCAAGGCTTCCTTTAAAAGGAAATTGTTTTCTTCATCTTCAAAAACTTGCTTCCATGACAGACTAAGCTTCAAAATGGGTCTCAAAAGTTTGTTTGAAGAATCCATAAAGATTTGAAGGAAAAATCAAAGAAAAGGCTAAGAATTTGGGAGATGGTTCTAGGGTTCTTATAAATCTGAAAAATTTGGGGCTTTGTTGTTTGGTGGATGGATTAGAAGTCAGTGTGCATGTGTGAAGTGTTATTAGATGCAATTAGTGTAATTAGTGTCCAATTTAATCAATTGTTGCCGGAAAACTTTGTTGCCATTCTAGAGTGTGATATCCACTCTTATTATGGCTAGAATTGTTCTAGAGTTCTTCAATTTTGGTGACTTTGGATTGGTATTTGATTAATTTGATTAATCTTGGTGAAAATTGGATTTAAAGCATGAAATGTGGATTGTTTTTCTTTACTGATCAGACCTGTAATTTATTCTGATTTGGTGATGAAAATGTTGTCTTTAGAATGTAAAGGATGTGTTTTGGGAGTTGGAATAATTTCCGAAAAGAGTTTCTGACTTGAAATAAGCGAAAACAGCCAAAAACAGCGTTATCGGGTGGATTTTAAGCCAACCGGATGACGGCTGCCCAAACAGTGAATCCGTCACTGTTCGGGCAGCTCATGAACTGCCCTGACACTATTGGAGCTGACCTGGGCAGTTTCCATAAGTATCGGGTGGTCGGTTTAGTCGAAAACGTGTTTTACGTCATTTTACTGAAAAACGATTTTCGTAAAAGTTTCTCGAGTTTTCAACCTCATTTATATTAATATTTGATATTAAATATATAGGTTTAGATGAAATATGAATAAATATTCATATTAGATATTGAATAATTTATTCGATATTTTGAAAAGGTTTTAAAATACGATTTCGCTCGAACCCACTCTTTCGCTAAGCCTATCGCCCAAAACCCCAACAAAAATGGTATCAGAGCGGGTCTGATGCTTCATCCATTACAATATTCATGATTGATATATGATATATAATCCAATTTTAATGTTCGCACATACTTGTAATCTATATATGTTTCTTTACCTTTCGATTTTACGTTAACGGAAAATATAACGGAAATTTAATATTTAAATTGTGTTATATTTTCTAAATTAGAATTGAAATATTTTGAAAATGATTTAGATTAAAATTCTGCATTGGATGTAGAGTATAACTTCCATAGGAAAATCCATGCTTTTAAATATGACTGTAAAGTAACGTGTATTGGATAAATGTTTCTTGGTCCGTCTTGTCAGTACGGTTTATGGGAATTTTTCTATAAGTGCATCCGAGATCGTGCTAAAGCTGTGAGGGTGTAGTTATAGGATTATTATCCATACCGGTTGTATATTGATACTGGATAAATTCAAGTAAAAGTGGAAATCCTGAACGTGCCAAAGTTTTCAGGACTACAACGGTAGCTTGAGTATGTCATTGACAAGTGTATCCTTGATACGCCTCCCTGTGAACGTGCCAAAACTGTCACAGTGAGAAACAGTCAGGACCAAAACCAGGAGTCACTGGTGAGTGATTGACAAAGAGTTGTCTACGTAATGAATATACGTAGACGAGATCGTGCCAAAGCTGTGAGTCAAAATATATTCATGGGATCATACTCTCACTATGGAATTTGATTTAATTATCTAATTTTCGTTGTCTATTGGGGATTACGGTATTACGTAAAGTAGTAGGAGACACTGCTGGGTTTAAAATCCATAAATCAGATAGTGTGTAATATTATGGAATTTACTGTTTTTATTTTCCTTTATTTTATGCTCTTCATAGATTTATATTTGTAATCCACTGCATGTTTTATTACTAGAATAGGTTTTCTGACTTTACTTATGGTTGTGTAGTTCTAGAATAGGTTACAGAAAGACAGTAGACTTAGATATAGTTAGATTAGTTAAAACCATCGGGAACTGTCTACAACGGTAGCTTGAGTATGTCATTGACAAGTGTATCCTTGATACGCCTCCCTGTGAACGTGCCAAAACTGTCACAGTGAGAAACAGTCAGGACCAAAACCAGGAGTCACTGGTGAGTGATTGACAAAGAGTTGTCTACGTAATGAATATACGTAGACGAGATCGTGCCAAAGCTGTGAGTCAAAATATATTCATGGGATCATACTCTCACTATGGAATTTGATTTAATTATCTAATTTTCGTTGTCTATTGGGGATTACGGTATTACGTAAAGTAGTAGGAGACACTGCTGGGTTTAAAATCCATAAATCAGATAGTGTGTAATATTATGGAATTTACTGTTTTTATTTTCCTTTATTTTATGCTCTTCATAGATTTATATTTGTAATCCACTGCATGTTTTATTACTAGAATAGGTTTTCTGACTTTACTTATGGTTGTGTAGTTCTAGAATAGGTTACAGAAAGACAGTAGACTTAGATATAGTTAGATTAGTTAAAACCATCGGGAACTGTCTACAACGGTAGCTTGAGTATGTCATTGACAAGTGTATCCTTGATACGCCTCCCTGTGAACGTGCCAAAACTGTCACAGTGAGAAACAGTCAGGACCAAAACCAGGAGTCACTGGTGAGTGATTGACAAAGAGTTGTCTACGTAATGAATATACGTAGACGAGATCGTGCCAAAACTGTGAGTCAAAATATATTCATGGGATCATACTCTCACTATGGAATTTGATTTAATTATCTAATTTTCGTTGTCTATTGGGGATTACGGTATTACGTAAAGTAGTAGGAGACACTGCTGGGTTTAAAATCCATAACTCAGATAGTGTCTAATATTATGGAATTTACCGTTTTTATTTTCCTTTATTTTATGCTCTTTATAGATTTATATTTGTAATCCACTGCATGCTTTATTACTAGAATAGGTTTTCTGACTTTACTTATGGTTGTGTAGTTCTAGAATAGGTTCCAGAAAGACAGTAGACTTAGATTTAGTTAGATTAGTTAAAACCATCGGGAATTGTCTACAACGGTAGCTTGAGTATGTCATTGACAAGTGTATCCTTGATACGCCTCCCTGTGAACGTGCCAAAACTGTCACAGTGAGAAACAGTCAGGACCAAAACTAGGAGTCACTGGTGAGTGATTGACAAAGAGTTGTCTACGTAATGAATATACGTAGACGAGATCATGCCAAAGCTGTGAGTCAAAATATATTCATGGGATCATACTCTCACTATGGAATTTGATTTAATTATCTAATTTTCGTTGTTTATTGGGGATTACGGTATTACGTAAAGTAGTAGGAGACACTGCTGGGTTTAAAATCCATAACTCAGATAGTGTCTAATATTATGGAATTTACTGTTTTTATTTTCCTTTATTTTATGCTCTTCATAGATTTATATTTGTAATCCACTGCATGCTTTATTACTAGAATAGGTTATCTGACTTTACTTATGGTTGTGTAGTTCTAGAATAGGTTCCAGAAAGACAGTAGACTTAGATATAGTTAGATTAGTTAAAACCATCGGGAACTGTCTATAACGGTAGCTTGAGTATGTCATTGACAAGTGTATCCTTGATACGCCTCCCTGTGAACGTGCCAAAACTGTCACAGTGAGAAACAGTCAGGACCAAAACCAGGAGTCACTGGTGAGTGATTGACAAGAGTTGTCTACGTAATGAATATACGTAGACGAGATCGTGTCAAAGCTGTGAGTCCAAATATATTCATGGGATCATACTCTCACTATGGAATTTGATTTAATTATCTAATTTTCATTGTCTATTGGGGATTACGGTATTACGTAAAGTAGTAGGAGACACTGCTGGGTTTAAAATCCATAACTCAGATAGTGTGTAATATTATGGAATTTACTGTTTTTATTTTCCTTTATTTTATGCTCTTCATAGATTTATATTTGTAATCCACTGCATGCTTTATTACTAGAATAGGTTTTCTGACTTTACTTATGGTTGTGTAGTTCTAGAATAGGTTCCAGAAAGACAGTAGACTTAGATATAGTTAGATTAGTTAAAACCATCGTGAACTGTTATTCCGATTTTCTTGAAAATCAAGATGGTTTGTGACTTAGTTTCTAAGTCACTATTAGGTAATCTAAGTGGACATCTGGTTTAGGATATTTTTCTAGTTAGAATTGTGTCTTATGCAGTAAGAATTGACTTGAATAGTTCATGTCTCGAGATTTTTGACTGGTATTAAGAAAATCCCTTTAGTATTTGTTTATCTTATAATGATGTTTCTTAGCTTTAGTGACTTTTAGAAGTCACGTGTCTAAAATAATTTGCTAATCGATTATTTACAAATGTTGTGAATAATTGAACGCAAATTATAAAGCTTAAGAAAGAGAGATACGTATAGTTGTGTATAGAGAATATCGATTCTCGCAATACGACGACTGTAGGTATTAGATACAGGATCTCCCATCAGTTAATTAAAATAATATTTAATGACTATTTTGATATTTTATATCAGAACTTGTGACTATTGGATAATTACTTGTTCTGTATAAACAGTTGCTACATATTTTAATATGACTAGTAGTGTCATTAATGAAAGATAAACATTAAGAAAATATACGGTTGACGAAATAACTTAGAACAGTGCTTTATGAGATTTTATCTTAAAAGCATTAGATGCTTATTCCTTGTAGTAAAGGATGGTCTGATAAGAGATCACAACATATATCCTTATCCGTTTAATGAATTTTGTATTCAGGAAGTGATTAAATCTCATTTAACAGATGATTGCCATTGGACCACAGATTTATTAAACTAATGCTTTGGAAGTATGTATTTTAATGAATTAGAAATTACCTTGTATAATTTTCTTTGCTTCGTAACTCAGTTAATGAATTGTCATGGCTTAGTTACGTGTTTCTAATAGAGAACATATTGAACGTCTTGAATTGATCAAGAACTGTCAATAGAATATTTTGAATAGTTCAAAGATATTTTATCTGTAGTGTTGAAAATTTTGTCTTTAAAATTCATTGCGTGTCTTTGAATTATTTGAAGATGTTTGATTTGATCAAACGCATGAATTTAAGGCAATTAGTTCTATAGTTATTTAATTAATGTGATTCTTACTCAATATTAAACTTCCGCGATTCCATTGTGATGTTTGATTCGTTGATATTGAGTGTTACCGAATTGGTTTTCAATAATTTTGGGATTATGCTCCAATAACGTTATTTCGTCTCTTTAGTTTAGGTTCCATTCGTTTTTACAGTTACATAAATGATATGTATAGGTAGAAAATTCAAATCTTGAAAAGTTTAAGATTTGAGACTTTCTTTTTATATAATTGTTATATAATTGAAAGTACTTGTGCCTCAAAGGTACGAGTGAAATATTTATCATTTATTCTATTTAATAGAATATTGTATTCTGTTTGATAGAATATCTTTTCTATAATCCCGAGCAATAAAATTGTTTTATTACTCAGTGATTGACATTGGATGTTGATGATTGTAGAAATGACTTGACTTAGTGAAGTCAAATGAGAGAGTGATAAACTATGATGGAACTACATAATTAATAAGATGAAAAGACCATTAGACAACTTCTGTATAAGTCGAATAGGTTGTCAGAATCATTTACAAAGCATTTGATACTTTAAAATTATCCTATAACTTATAGTGGGAGCGATAGTTGATATCAATTCCGGAACTTGGCATTGAACCATGGATTTAAGATTGTTCATAGCTTACTATGATCAAGTTTAGAACTTGATTGGGCTTTAATTACGAATGGTTCATAAAATGTGAAAATTATTTGCGCAGCAAAAGCTAGTGAGCTTGATAAAAGTTTGACATTTATATTATGACAATGAGTGTGTTATACTCAGTAGTCTAATGTAGATTCTGAGGAAACTTGTCTCTTGTCACACTAATTGGACAATGAAGGATCTGTTGGTTAATGTTGATATTAAATTGTGTATTTTGGCTAAAGAATGCAAAATGACATTCTTTAGTGATTTCTTTGAATGAGAGATGCATTGTGATTTCTTGGTTTGAAGAGTTCATTCTAGAATGGCCCAAGAGTTTGTGATCTACTAAGATCACAGTTTGATGTATTAGCTTATGAAGCATATTTTAGACTCAGATAAGCTTTCCGAAAATCCGTGTTCTCTGATTTTGATAACAATCAGATTGTCTGGTTTTATCGAAATATAGAGAATACGTATTTGTCAGTAGGGTTAGTGGAAGCGTACAAATTTCTTTCTAGTATTATATATCCTTAAGTCTTCCTTTCTCCGTGTTTGCAGTAGGATTAATCTCCATTATATTTTATAAATAAATTTTTATATAAGTTATAAAACTAAGAGACTTGTGAGAAACTCTCATTAGTCGCGTATTAGATATGATCTAATATAGGACACGGTAAGACTATTTGTATGACAGTTAGTGTAAATGTTTGATAGTTAACATGTCTTTTATGTATATAGTGTTCATTTTTCGTAAAGGATGATTCCTTTATCGAAAGAGAGATTGATTAGAATGTCTAGCCAATATTATACATCATAGGATGATGGCGTAATGAATACTGTATTATATGCAATTAAAGATATCAATTTAATCTTAATTGCTACGAGTTATTTTGATATATTGCAGACCATATGATGGATCTTGAAACATGTTCGTTGTGATCTTTGAGATATTAAGAACGAGTTTCTAATTCATGGAGAATTTAGTCAGCAACCATTAGGTCAGATTAGTTTTGATTCTAATTATGACATTAGATGGTCTATGTCATAAAAGTTAGAAAAGATGCAGTGGGAGTGTCACTGTTGATTCTACTAAACTAGTGGAATCAGTTGCAACTTATGAAGTATTGACTTATGAAGTTGCAAAATGACCTCATAGATTATAAGTTTTCATTATTAGTGTAGTGCTTGCGGTTGTCTCATAGTATTTGGATTTGATTTCTAAATGCATAGACAACTCAGTAGCTATAACACAATACTAATATAGCGTCTGAGTCATATTGATATGGAATTTGGATTCTACAAAATATGAATGATGCTAGCTAAGGAAAACAGTTGAATTTTTTAGACAGACTCAATTTGTTAAAGCATGCTTACTTGTTTTTGCCTACCTTTTGAGTGCTAGTGAGCTCTTGAGGGCCATGAGTATGTGATACATATTAAGATGTGTATAGGATACCATGGATTGGCACTAGAGCAAGTGAGAGAAATTGTTAGGGTTGGTGCTCGGAGTGCCAATCCGGATCGTATTTATGTCTGATTCATAAATACTACCAATTGTATTTTCCATAATATTGCTAATTTAATTGTAGCACCCTTGTTTTTTATATGCTTATTCGATCTAATTACGATTAGATATCTAATTAAGATTAGATCGAATCTGAATCTGGTTCAGTGATAAGTGTATATTAGACAAAGATCCTATGATTTAAAGTATAGTGCGCAGTTACAACGTAGTTTGTAATTGACATTGGGAAGCGCACTATTAATTGTATATCCTTAAATAAAGTTTCTGGCCAAGATTTGCTAACACGGGTCGGTTAGTAAAATCCTCTGATGCCAGTACATGTCGTATATCATGACTTGGTCCGTGTTAGTGTTCCTAAAACATGCCAAGGATCTATTAAGCATGATTTTGTGTGAATAAGTTCATTAAAAGGTGCGGAATGACTTACAATGATCGGATTTGAATTTCAAAAATTTATGTTGTGATGTTGACGCTTCAAGCTTTAAGTGTTGATTCCAACCCTTGAGTTAGTTTCCCTATCACCTTAGTAAAATCCTTGAAGTGCTAGCTTGATTGATTTTGTAACAAAATCAAAGAGATAGAGAAGAGAGTGCATGTCTATTTTAGTTTTGGTGTTTGTGTTTTGCTTGTGTGTAGTTGGAAGAGAGAGACATTTGGTTTTGATAAAGGGTTTTTACTCTTTTCACCCAAAACCAAGTGGTTGGGGTTTTGGTTTCACCTAAACCAAAACCAAGTGGTTGGAAAGTAAGTGGTTTTGGCATAAATGCCAACCACTCTCCCAACCACAACTTCACACATGTGAAGTGGGCCCCACCTTTTGAATTCAAAATTCAGAAGGTCTCTACGAATATTTACCGCGACTCGGATCAGTTTAATCCGACTAAATAAAATTTCGTCGTTAAATAATTAAATCTAATTTAATTAAATAACGATGCCTTGCAAATATATTACAAATGCCGTTTACGAATTAATTCTAAATTAATCTGTTCGCTCGTATTAAAGTCCGACTTTAATTTCGTATTGAAATCTAATTCCAATTAATATATCCGATATATTAATTTTACCCCATATAAATAAATTAAATAGAAAAAATAAAATTTAACTATTAAATTTATTTTACCGATTAATTCCAAATTAATCGCGTTCTCTCTCTTCCAAACACATTTAATCCCAGATTAAATAATACCTCAATTAATCCCAGATTAATTTTAATTAATCATAGATTAATTTTCTAATTGAGTCAACTGTCATCGGTTAATCTTTGGGAAGCGACTAAATCCGGTTATCGGATTATCCGATTAAGTGCGTACCTCGTACCACGTGCCTACCGATTTACAAGACATGGTTGGCTTCTACCAAAGCACTGTGCCTACCCAATTCTCCAGAAATATTCTTAATGGAATATATAATCTTTTTCCAGGCGTAGTATACGTAGTATTGCGTATAGCGATCCAGTATCGGATGTCACATGCAAGGCATGAGGCTAGAATATTGTCTGCCCCGTACGAAGCATATATCGGATCACAAGCAACTAGTCTCTTCAATCGGATAATCATGACCTTGTCACATTATCTCGATGGTTGCAACACATTAGAGTACCAGTTCTGTATCCATGCGTGATCATCATCACCATATGACTGAAGTGATACTTCCACCTTGACATCACACCCAATACACTACGATTCTCAATAAACCTAGAAGATGCGTACACAGAACCTGTTAAAGTCTTGGACGACCAAAACTAAAACGTATTGATTGTCGCAAGTATTAGCAATACAGGTCTCAGGTTAAGACCAAATACACATACCCTAAATCGGATTCCCATAGACACATAGTCATACTACCAATGGGATTCCAATGGGTCTATCCAGAGCGAAGCTGTTCCCATACCATCGGTAAATACAACCTCCTATCACACTTGCATAATTATCCAATACTTAAATATATGAGAACTATGTCGTTATACTTTCACAACGCGCATAAGTGCAATACTAATCTATTCCGTATTATCGATGTCCAGTCTCGATAATACTACGATTAAGGATATTTAATGATTAAACCTTAGTGGATTGATACTGTCTCATATCTTATAATTCGGAACTAATTATAAGGACTTTATCATTTATATAGTCAAGTAATTTAATTACAAAATGATAAAATAGCAATTTCCTTTATAACATAGTTAATTCGTACAAAACCACAATGTCTTTTACAAATAGTGATGCTATGGGTCATATTTGTCCAACAATCTCCCACTTGGCTCATAGCCAATCACTCAAGTATTTAACACCTGAACTATGTACATGTTTCTCAAACTTTTGTTGAGAAATAGCTTTCGCCAGTGGATCTGTAATGTTGTCATCTGATGCGATCTTCTCGATCTTCACATCGCCACGATGTATGATCTCACGAATTAGATGGAAATGTCAAGAACATGTTTGGATCGTTGATGAAACCGCGGTTCCTTAGCCTGCGCTATAGCCTCGTTATTATCACAATACAATGTAACGGGCTCAGCTGCAAACGGAACTACTCCTAATCCAATTAGGAATTTACGGATCCAAACTGCCTCTTTTGCTACTTCAGCTGCAGCAATATACTCCTCTTCTGTTGTTGAATCGGCAACAGTCTCTTGCTTGGAAGATTTCCAGCTTACTACTTCGTTATTCAAACAAAATATGTACCCGGATTGCGACTTGCAGTCGTCTTTACCAGTTTGGAAACTTACATCGGTATACCCAGTTACCTCAAGTTCTCCATCTCCATAGATTAAGAAAGCATCCTTAGTTCGTCTAAGATACTTAAGGATATTCTTAACCGCCATCCAATGACTTTCACCTGGATCGGCCTGATAGCGACTACACATACTCAAAGCATAGGAGACATCAGGTCGCGTACATATCATGGCATACATGATCGATCCGACTGCCGAGGCGAATGGTATCCGACTCATGTTGTCTCTCTCATCTTGAGTTTTAAGACACATGTCCTTAGATAGATAGACGCCGTGTGACACTGACAACAGTCCCTTCTTGGACTGATCCATGTTGAATCTCTTCAACACTTTGTCAATGTACGTGCTCTGGGAGAGTCCAAGCAGCTTTCTAGATCTATCTCGGTAGATCTTTATTCCTAGAATAAAGGCTGTTTCTCCCAGATATTTCATGGAGAATTTCAATGAAAGCCAAGCTTTCACCGATTGTAGCATGGGAATGTCATTGCCCATAAGCAATACATCATCAACATAAAGGACAATGAATGTCAGTGCGCTCCCACTAACCTTCTTATATACACATGGATCATCCTCATTTTGAATGAAATCATATTCTTTTATGATCTCATCAAAACATTGGTTCTAAGAACGCGATGCTTGCTTCAATCCATAAATGGATTGATTTAACTTGCAAACCTTGTTTGCATATTTTGGTGCGATAAAATCGTCAGGCTGTTGCATGTAAACATCCTCCAAAAGGTTTCCATTAAGGAAAGCAGTTTTGACGTCCATCTGCCAAATCTCGTAATCAAAATATGCAGCAATAGCAAGCATAATCCGAATGGATTTAATCATGGCAACTGGTGAAAATGTTTCGTCGTAATCGACACCATGTCGTTGACGATACCATTTCGCTACAAGCCTAGCTTTGTACATTTGTGTGTTGCCATCCATGTCAGTCTTCTTCTTGAAGACCCATTTGCAACCAATAGGCTTTACGCCCTCTGGTGCATCAGCCAGTGACCAGACTTGGTTGGTATATATGGAATCTATTTCGGATTTCATGGCCTCTTGCCATAAAGTGGAGTCGATACCTTGTATCATTTCCTCATACGTAGCCGGCTCATTATCCTCAATGAGATTAATATCTACATGAGGTGAGATCAGAAACCCATACCACTCAGGTTGTATTCTGACTCTCTCCGATCTACGTGGTTCTTGTGTATTAGAAGATTGTGGTACAGCTTCATCTCTGATGAACTGTTCATGTTCCGTTTGGGATTCAGTGTTAGGAACAGTATCACTCCGATCATCGAGTTCTACTTTCCCCCCACTTACCACTGTATTTAGGAATTCCCTTTCGAGGAAAACCGTATGTAGAGCAACAAATACTTTGTTCTCTTGTGGGTTGTAGAAGTAATATCCTTTGGTTTCCCTAGGATAACCTACAAAAAGACACTTGTCTGATTTGGGTCCCAGTTTGGTATCATCCAAACGTTTAATGTATGCCAGCATCCCCAAATCTTCAGGAATGAGAAACCCGATTTCTTTCCTGTCCATATCTCATACGGAGTCTATTGAACAGACTTTGACAGAACCTTATTTAAAATAAATATTGCACTGTTCAATGCATATCCCCAGAAGGAAATAGGTAGCTCTGTGCGACTCATCATCGACCTTACCATGTCCAACAAAGTTCGGTTTCTCCATTCAGACACACCGTTTAATGAGGTGTTCCGATAGGAGTCTACTGTGAAAGAATACCATGTTCTTTCAAGTAATCAAGAAACTCATTGCTTAAGTATTCGCCACCACAGTCCGACCGTAATGTCTTAATACTTTTGTCTGTCTGTTTTTCTACTTCGTGTCGAAATTCTTTGAATTTCTCAAAGGTTTCCGACTTGTGTCTCATAAGATACACATAACCATAACGCGATGCATCATCCGTAAAGGTTACGAAGTATTCATATCCATCTCTAGCCTGGATAGACATGGGCCCACATACGTCACTATGAACGAGGGCTAACAGTTCGGTGACACGTACACCTTTACCACTAAAAGGTATTTTAGGCATTTTCCCAAATAAACAAGATTCCCAGATGTCATATGAATTTGGATCAAATCCGTCCAAGTACCCACTCTTCGAAAGTGTGGATATACGAGTCTTGTTAATGTGTCCCAAATGACAATGCCACATATAAGTTTCATCTTTGTTACTTAGTTTAAGCCTTTTGTTTGTTACATTATATGTTTGAGATTGATTTATATTCAAAATATAAAGACCATTATTTACATCAGCAGTGCAAATCTCCATATCATTTTTATACATAAAACACCCAGTGTTTCTAAATACAAAGGAATAGCCACATTGTGCGAATAAAGATACAGAAATAATATTCCTAGTCAAACTAGGTACATAATAACAGTCTGAAAGTTTAAGTACATGCCCCGCGTAGATCAATCTCCCTGAGGCCAGTCTCCTTCTAATATGCAGATCCTGCACATCAGTACATATATGAGTACCACAACCAGAATCAAAAATCCAATTTTTAAAACTACTAGTAGACATGTTTATTTCATTAACAAACATACCTGAAGCCAGTGCCTTGACCGCTTTGATTTCCTTCATGTGTGCCTTGTACTCGCGGCAGTCACGCTTCCAATGACCCCGCTTGCCGCACTGCAGACATACATCTTGGGATTTGTCCTTATCTTTCCCAGAAGGTTTTGATGATTTGTCCTTGCCCTTCTTCTTATTCTTCTTCTTCTTTACACCTCCAGTTGCCTTGGGCCAAGCCCTCGAAGACTGAGATGTTGAAGCAAAGTGCGCCTAGCGTTTCTTGCCCTTTAGGAGATCTTTTTCTGCTTCGCGCAGTGTGGACATTAACTCTCCAAGAGTATGGTCTTGGTTCATCATATTGTAGTTCATGATGAATCCATTCCAAGTGTCGGGCAGAGACTGTAAGATCAAATCTATGGAAGTCTCAGCCTCGGCTGTTCGATGTCAGCAATCATTTGCAACACATGATGCTCGACAGATGTACCCTCTGACATACGAGCACGAAAGAGCTTCTTTTGCAACTCATATCTCTGTAATCTAAGATTAGATCGATGAAGATCATGCAACTTCGCCATCATTTCATAGGGATCCAATCCCTTATTCTGACGACAGAATTGTGGAGTCATAGCAGCAAGCATTACTGATTGAGCAGTCGAGTTGTCATCACTATGAGTCTTCCAAAGCTCTAGCTCAAGCAGCTGCTCAGGTCGGGGCTTAGGCCAAAGATATCTCTCTATAGTGTAGAGCAACTTCTCGGATCCCAGGACAATCCTGAGATTCATATCCCAGTCTTGAAAGTTCACGCCATTAAAGATATTGTTGCCCAATGATAATATCTCTAATGCTCAACTTTCCTGTTATCTTAATTGCAATAGTCAAACTTTTCAATTAACGATGTATGGGTACAGTCTAATTGTTACAAAAATAAATAGAATATTAGTCCAACTAATAAATACATTAAATGAAGAAATAATTTGAAAGCGCGTTATGCCAAGTATTGAACGAAATTGCAAATTCAATACTGGCCTCCCACTATTTTTCGGCGAGCCTCTAACCCTCTGTTTAGTACTCGGGAAACCTAGTTTCCTAGTGGACTAGGATCCCGTTAAATAACACACAACCCTTGACTTTTGCCAACAAGCTGTATGATATTTAACTAGGTAGATCTCTAAGATCAATGAGATCTCATCCAATTCCTAGATCCGGTAGGTGGACCTCCAACTCCAAAATATATATACAATATATATGCCAATATATCCAATATATTTTCCTAACCTTTTTCCTCTGAATCAACTAAGCCTTGGCTTTGGCTCAACAAACTTAATGATTCCAGTTAAGCGGGACCCATTGACTTTGGAAAGCTTCATAATCCATGTCGATGAACAAGAAATGATCTTGACTTTGGCCAACAAATCACAACTTGCCCAAGACATGCGATATGAAACAAAACCTTAATGATTCAAAAACATCCGCGATGGACAAAGGTCTTGACTTTGGCCAACAAACCAATGCCAATCTTGGATCTTGAAATGAATCACTCAATGGAAGGAAAACGCTTAATATTTATTGAGGGTTTTTCACGTAATTGGCAACCAATTAATTATCTTTGATTAGGTCTCATCATACGCCCTTAAGCATGCATTCTAAAAGCATAATAAGGCGCGATAAATAAATTAATAACGATATGCGAATGGATATCTAGAACAAATCATTCATAGAACAAATCATTCATTTTCCCCCCCGGCTAGCACTATTCTAACTTCTACCCAATTACATAATACATCAAAGAAACCTCATTAACATTTAGGGGAATTGGTGAGAAGAGAATTACAAAGAATAATGAGATAATAGGCTGGACACGCAGGTCCAATTAATAAATTCTAAAATTACAACAATTTCCAAAATTGCCATCACCCTTCTAATATTCATCCGATAGACATTATTCATACAACACATTCATGTATTTACACAAAGCATGTTATTCAATCAATCTAATCCAATTAATTAATCTTTGAATTAATGACCATCCAATGTTCAAACAACGATTTGATTTGCGCGAGTCCAACTCGTTTAAAAATAAATACTTAAAGTACATGTTCTTGAATTATATCGAACTACAACTTTAAATCCAATTTATTTGTATTCAATATTAATTCCAATTTAATTCCAAATTAAACACTTACACTTATTTATGTGCCTTAAAGACTTGGATTCTAAATCCAATTTTAATAGGTCTCAAAGGCCCAGTAACATCTAATGTCATTTTAATTAAAGTCCAATGGGCTTTTAATTGATTCTTAAGGCATGGGCTTTGGCCATAATGGATCAAACCCAAAATGTCAAGGCTCAAATAGGAATCACCCTATTGCCAACAAATCAATTTAGGCCCATTAGGCCCAATTAAATTCTTTAAAGGCCCAATTGATATATTTGGACTTTATGAAATTGGTTTTGGGCCCAATTGGATCCAATCCAAATGTACAAAACCAAACTTGGTCTAACCAAGCCTATTAAGCCCAAATACACACTTTTAGCCCAATTCAAAATTAAAGGCTAATTATTATAATTTCAATATTCAAAATATCATAATTATCATAATTAAAGTGTATTAGCCATGATTAATTAATTAAGCTAATATTTCCAAAACACCAATTAAACTAATTAATCATGCTTTAATTAATCAATTTATGTTCAACACAAATTGAAGTAAAACATCTCATTTCATGCTTATCATGCTAATTGAATTTAACATAATCTTTATCGATTTTGATTTCAATCTAATCAAACCAACAATAAACATTTATATCATGCATTAAACACATCTAATGTTGTAAAATCAAAAAATTCAATGTGCACTCCACTGCCTTAGGATTCTGCCATGCTATAAATATTTGGGATTTTTGATCCAATCAATTTATCTCAAATCTAATCATGCATAACTCTAAGTTAACATAATCTAAGCATACTCAAACAATCAATTTGAAAAAATCATGATCAAAACATAAAAACCCCAAATTAAAGTCTCATGACCCTAGAAAATTCATGCTTAAAATTGGCTCATGATACCATTGTTAGTGTTCCTAGAACATGCCAAGGATCTATTATGTATGATTATGTGTGAATAAGATCATTAAAATGTGCGGAATGACTTACAATGATTGGATTTAAATTTCAAAAATTTGTGTTGTGATGTTGAAGTTCCAAGCTTTAAGTGTTGATTTCAACCTTGAGTTAGTTTCCCTATCACCTTAGTAAACTTCTTGAAGTTCTAGCTTGATTGATTTTGCAATAAAATCAAAGAGAAGAGAGAAGAGAGTGCATGCCCATTTTAGGGTTTATGGTGTCTGTGTTTTGCTTGTGTGTAGTTGGAAGAGATAGACATTTGGTTTTGATAAAAGGTTTTTACCATTTTCACCCAAAACCAAGTGGTTGGGGTTTTGGTTTCACGTAAACCAAAACCAAGTGGTTGGAAAGTAAGTGGTTTTGGCGTAAGTGCAAACCACTCACCCAACCACCACTTCACGCATGTGAAGTGGGCCCCACCTTTTGAATTCAAAATTCAAAAGGTCTCTACGAATATTTACCGCGACTCGGATCAGTTTAATCTGACTAAACGAATTTTCATCGCTAAATAATTAAATCTAATTAAATTAAATAACGATGCCTTGCAAATATATTACGAATGCCGTTTACGAATTATTCTAAATTAATCTGTTCGCTCGTATTAAAGTCCGATTTTAATTTCGTATTTAAATCTAATTCCAATTAATATATCTAAGATATTAATTTTACCCCATATAAATAAATTAAATAGAAAAAATCAAATTTAACTATTAAATTATTTTACCAATTAATTCCAAATTAATCGCGTTCTCTCTCTTCCGAACATATTTAATCACAAATTAAATAATACCTCAATTAATCCCATATTAATTTGCTCTCTCTTAATTAATCCTAGATTAATTTTCTAATCGAGTCAACTATCATCGGTGAATATTTGGGAAGCGACCCAAGAGACCTTTGGATATGTTGGCAGTAAATCAATTTATCGGACTATCTGATTAAGTGCGTACCTCGTACCACGTGCCTACCGATTTACAAGACATGGTTGGCTTCTAGCAAAATACCTTGCCTACCCAATTCTCCAGAAATATTCTTAATGGAATATATAATCTTTTTCCAGGCTTAGCATTCGTAGTATTACGTATAGCGATCCAGTATCAGATGTCACATGCAAGGCCTGAGGCTGGAATAGTGTCTGCCCCGTACGAAGCATATATCAAATCACAAGCTACTAGTCTCTTTAATCGAATAATCATGACCTTGTCACATTATCCTGATGGTTGCAACACATTAGAGTATCAGTTCTGTATCCATGCGTGATCATCTTCTCCATATGACTGAAGTGATACCTCCATCTTGACATCACACTCATACACTACGATTCTCAATAAACCTAGAAGAGGCGTACACAGAACCTGTTAAAGTCCTGGACGATCAAAACTAAAGCTTATTGATTATCGCAAGTATTAGCGATACAAGTCTCAGGTTAAGACCAAATACACCTACCCTGAATCGGATTCCCATAGACACATAGTTACCAATGAGATTCCGAGGGGTCTATCCAAAGCGAAGCTGTTCCCGTACCATCGGTAAACACAACCTCCTATCACACTTGCATAAGTATCCAATACTTAAATATATGAGAACTATGTCGTTATGCTTTAACAATGCGCACAAGTGCAATACTAGTCTATTCCGTATTATCGATGTCCAGTCTCGATAGTACTGCGACTAGAGATATTTAATGATTAAACCTTAGTGGATTGATACTGTCTCATATCTTATAATCCGGAACTAATCATAAGAACTTTTATCATTTATATAGTCAAGTAATCTAATTACAAAATGATAAAATAACAATTTCCTTTATAACATAGTTAATTCGTACAAAACCACAATGTCTTTTACAAATAGTGACGCTATGGGTCATATTTGTCCAACAGACCGATGGTTTATCCCAGTGAACCATGAGTCTCGGGAGACTCGTATAGACATGTAGGTGTTTATTTGATAAGACACTGAACCACTTACTAAAGATTTTCTAATAGACGGTACACCAACGTCAATAAGAACCTTCTCGAGTTGAGCGAACATAGTGGTCCTTCGACTTGAGATACCACTTTGGATATATGAGCTATCCTCCACACTTTGATGGTAGTCACGTCAACAAACTATTCATGATCAGACCTCTGTCTATTCGTTGGGTATGGACTGATGCTCATGATATCATGTGCGTATCAAGATAGGATCCGTCAGTTCTGGGTACATGACATAGGAATCCAGCACGTGTTTACGATCTAGTAAATCCATGGCTGTTGTCTAACTTCGAAAATTACTTCCGAGTGTTATTTAGAAATCGTAAATTGAAAGTCGACTATATTATACCGAACGGATTTGAAGTTATTATCTATATCCCAGGTATAATATGGATAGCCTGTGACGGATGGATTATACGTATGTAGTGACCTCGGCTTGCATAGTTTAGCGAGATTATATGTGGTTATCATAATTCATGAGTGGGTGGATTATGGACACGGGATCGAATTTCGTGACGGATAAACCTAAACTTAGAGAGTCCCAAATATGAAGTGTCTTGGGCAACTCGATATGAATAATACAGATTATTCATAATACTTCTTTGGATTAAATGAGTTAATTTGGATCATTTAATCGGTTAAACGATGACACATACATTAAAAGATTTTGTCCGCTAATAATTATTGTGTATTTATATTTGATACATAATACGATTAGATACACATTAATTATTCGTCAAATGAGATTTTGACATATGCCATAAATATATGTATTTTTTATTTATTGTAAATAAAAATACATATATAATAATAATTACATTAATTGATTATTTGAATATTTAATTGTTAAATATTTCAATAATTAATAATCAAACTTTTTCATTAATATTATGATTTGTTGTCCAATTATTATTGATTTTTATGGCATGATTTGATTGAACTTTATTTGTCAAAATGTGATTTGATAATATAAAGTTTGTTTTAACTTTAATTTGATTAAAGTTTCAAAAAGACAAAAATACCCCTACCTACCACTAATTTCGGTCAAGGCTTCCTTTAAAAGGAAATTATTTTCTTTATTCTAAAAAACTTGCTTCCATGACCGACTAAGCTTCAAAATGGGGCTCAAAGTTTTGTTTGAAGAATCCATAAAGATTTGAAGGAAAAATCAAAGAAAATGCTAAGGATTTGGGAGATTTAAGGTAAGTCTTCAAAGCCCTAAGCTTAGAAATTTGATTTCTTGTTTCTTGATGAATTAGAATGGTTCTAGGGTTCTTATAAATCTGAAAAATTCGGGGCTTTGTTGTTTGGTGGATGGATTAGAAGCTAGTGTGCATGTGTGAAGTGTTATTGGATGCAATTAGTGTAATAAGTGTCCAATTTAATCAATTGTTGTAGGAAAACTTTATGCCATTCTAGAGTGTGATAGCCATTCTTATTATGCCTAGAATTGTTCTAGAGTTCTTCATTTTTGGTGACTTTGGATTGGTGTTTGATTAATCTTGGTGAAAATTGGATTTAAAGCATGAAATGTGGACTGTTTTTCTTTACTAATCAGACCTGGAAGTTATTCTGATTTGTTGATGAAAATATTGTCTTTAGAATGTATTAGATGTGTTTTGGGAGTTGGAATAATTTCCGGAAAGTGTTTCCGACTTGAAATAAGTGAAAACGGCCAAAAACGGAGTTAGCGGGTGGATTTTGAGCCAACCGGGTGACGGCTGCCCAAACAGTGAATTCGTCACTGTTCGGGCAGCCCATGAACTACCCCGACACTATTGGAGCTGACCTGGATAGTTTTCAAAACTGTCGGGTGGTCGGTTTAGTCGAAAACGCGTTTTGCGTTATTTTATTGAAAAACGGTTTTCGTAAAAGTTTCGCAAGTTTTCAACATCATTTATATTAATATTTGATATTAAATAAATAGGTTTAGGTGAAATATAAATAAATTATTCATATTAGATATTGAATAATTTATTCGGTATTTTGAAAAGGTTTTAAAATACGATTTCACCCAATCCCGCGCTTCCGCTGCGCCTATCGCCCAAAACCCCAACAAACACCTTATCAAAAGGTGTAACTTCCAAAATAATGGCAAGTGTTTCCAAAACCCAAAATTTGAAATTTCAATAATGACCTTATTTAAATTATATAAAAACTAATTTAATTTTATGCATTTAATAATTATCATATAATTATTAAAACCATATATTAACCTTTAATATATAGTTCCAAGTATGACAAAATAATATTATTAATCAATTAATAATATTTATACCTTTGTGAGTATATAATTGGACTATCCAATTATACTAAATCCGCTATAGTAAATCGAGCTAGTACGAGGACCAAATGGACCTACGGTTCCGAGCTCCAATAATCTCAAAATATTAATTAAGCTCCTAATTAAATATTTCAAATTATTAACTCCGGGTTATTCGACTAAAAACCCGAAGTTACACTTTCATTGCCGTAGATGGTATATTAAGCCGAACCAAGTCGGTGTCCATCGATATAGTCACTACATATAGATTAACACTTCACGAGTATCTCGTAATTAGAGTCAGGTCATAATATCTATTATACCACTCTAATTGTTTTTACCTTATTCGTAATAGAAAGACTTGAGCGTTCTAACCGTTCAAGTACCGAATCAACCTTTAAGAAAGATACTCATCTACTTCTCGTAAGAAGAAGTGAACTCAAAATCTATGTAAAATGTTCCCAGCTACACAACATATCATGCCCCAAAAGTACGTAGCTATTGGTCGAGGACTGCTACACCAACACCACCTTTGTAAATCAAAGGACATAGCCTGCCATGCAGGAGTTCGTAATACACTCAGGATTAAGATCAATCCATATATGACTATCTAGTAGATCGAAATGACTTTCTTTCTTTAACAGATATTAAAAGAATGTCAATTCCATCTAGATCCAGTCCTATATGATCACATCATACAAAATGCCTCCATTCTCATGTCTCTATATGGACGATCCCGAATCAAGGTCGCCATACAATTATAGAATGGACCGTAGCTATAGATAAACCACAAACAAAATACCCGCTTTGTTTGCTCTTTATGGATTATTTAAGATTACTAACTTCAGACTTAAATCATCTTGTGTATGACACACAAACACTAAGTCTGAAGGTACATAAGTAATCTAGGGTATTCAAGATAATTTATAATATACGAATATTAAACAAACACTTTGATAAATGAATAATGCATCATTTTATTTCAAAACACATAATATCGTTTACATTACACGTAGCTCTAGGGCATACATCCCAACAAGGAGGTAGAGAAAATGTGTTCCAGCTGCTTTTGGAGGTTCATATTGGAGCTTCACATGACTGAATTTTCCTCCTCTAAAACTCGTAGCCGTTCTTGGAGAATGGTCAACTGAGCGGCCACAGGATCTAGTGAATGCTCGCTGCTTGAAGCCATAAATAGTTATGTTTGTAAGGATCGTAATCTGAGGAGTATTTGCCTGCTATAAATCGCTAAGGCCTCACGGTAGGCTCCGAATTATGGACACTGATTTTCGCCCGAGGTCCACAATCAAGAATTTGTAGGTTGGGGGCACTAGCAATCTTTCAAAATAAAGATAGAGTGAGCAGAAAGTGTCCACCCACCGATGTAGTGGTGGTTGTAGGCCCTCCGACGCTCAAGTCTGTAATGGAAATGAGCAATATATATATATATATATATGATATGGAGGAGCAAGGTCCGAGGTTACCTTGACCCCCTTAGGTTGCCGTGTGTGCGGTGAGTCAGAATAGGGTGCTCGGGATTTTAGGGATGAGAGGTTTTGGTGACAAAGCTTTAATAAGTATTTACTTAAGATGGAGTTGAAAGACTTATGTATTTATTTTTTTGATTACAATTATGAGACATGCTTCTCTTTTATAGGCTCTAAAAGGGAAGCTCCAATAAAAGAGGATGTGCATTAATGATGGTGGACCCCACTAACATGCTTAATCTTTATCGGATAGTATTTACTACTTGAAGGGCTGTTTTTTCTGTTGGAAAGTAATCGTTGACTGGAGTTGGACTTATGAAGTCAATGGGGTTCTCAGCCCAAAAATGGTGTAGATGCTTCTTGGCCCCTTATCTTGATGTTTGGGCCTAAGGCAATTAGGTCATCGACCTTAACCCATTCTAGGCACTCTTGGGAAGTATTGGGTTATATAAGGTATTGGGCCAAGAGTGAAGAGACGAAAATGTCTTTGGCCTAAATTTGCCCGCCGATATATTGTTATTTGTTATTTGATTTTGAATTATTTTTATATCTATTTTTTTTATTTCGTGAATTTTTTATTATTTACCGCACTTCAGGATGCGGACTCTTACTATTAGCTCTTGCACAATAAATTATAAAATTATTTGAGAACTAAGAGACAAACAAATGAAATATAAATATTACGTGTAAATAAATCAATTATCTCATTTAAATTATAAAACTGACAAGATTCAGAATATTTATAAACTCAATACCTAAAACAAATGAAATATATGCTCAACCCGCACAAATTACGGACCATATATTAGTTATAAATAAATAATTAAAATTCTATTAAAATAGACAGACGCGTGTCGAAAATCTGAATATCCATCTTACTATTAAGGCAATTTAAAATTAAAAATATAAAATTGTTGCCGGTAGCGATTGCGATCGTCGCTACCAAGTTTTAATTCAAACGGATTGAATGAAGAGACAGTAGCATTCAGCAGATTTTTTTTGAAACGTCCATATTATATATTAATATATAAAAGCAGATTACTTGGTGACTGCGAATTTTATTAGCTACTGCCAATCAACTCTGGATTGATGGCGGCCTCAAATCTCGCGATTATATCGCTGTTTTTTGTCCTAATTCTTACTACATCGATCCAAGGGGAAGATGTGCCGGTCGCCTCATCGGACGGCGTCGATTCTTCCGCCCTCAAGATTGAATTGGACCAACTCAAGTCTAAGATCCATTCCCTTGGTCAGCATTATTAATTGTTACTCATTCTGTATTTCACTTTACTTCTTTTATTTTTTTATTTGTTTGATCTTCTATACGTGTGAAAAGAAGTATCGAAAGTTTGATACTTCTATATATTTGGGATTATCAACCCTTGAATTTCGTCTTCATAATTGCCGTTAATTATTCTTATTATTTTTTTGAAATTCATTTATCCTGTTATACGTCAGCTTAAACTCACTATGTAAATGTAAAAAATTACTGCTTAATAATTGTTTTGCTTATATTACATAATTATATTGTGAAAGTAGCAATTCAGTGTTTTGTTGCAGGGAAATTAGTTGGCTAAATTAGTATATGCGTGCAATTGTTTGCTTGTTTTGTTTTTAATTCATACCCTTTATCTTGCATTCTTTAAGTATTTTTTTTGAATTTCTTTCTGTGAGATTTATTCTTTGCCTTTATTTAATGGGCTGACGTTGTGTACTTTTTTGTTCTGAAGAATCCCATATTGATGAGAAAACCCGAGAGTTGAAAATCAAGGATGAGATGATATCTAAGAAGGATAAGGCCACTCAGGAGAAATCGGATAGCATTGCGTCCTTGAAGAAAGAATTGTCATCCCTCCAGGTTTGAAAAGAGGGGGAAATAGATCATATACATGTATTACTAGGAGAGTGGTGTGCTTCTTGTTTGAGAACTAGCAAGCTAAACCTACAAGTATGTGTTCCTAGGTGATATTTTCTTTTGTGGATTCTCAGAAAAAAGGGACATTAGATGCCGCAGAAGGTGGGCAAGGCTCATGCGCGGGCTGGTGAACTTGAGAAGCAGGTGAGAATGAGATACCAACAATCAAATTACTTATTTGGTAAACCACTGTCTCTTTCTGAATATTACTTGTCTGTGCAGATTGATATGATCGAGAAGGAATTAGAGAAACAACAAAGTGAGAAAGCGGCCTTGGAGGCCAGGGCGACCGAAGCTGAGAAGAAAATAAGTGAATTGAGTGCCAAACTAGAGAATGTATGGCTTTTGCTTGGCAGAATTTTGCAAAGGCTCAATTTTATTGTTGTATTATGCTTTACTCTCATTGCTGTTAGGAGTAATTTTTTTCTTCACATTTGTGCTTGTTGACAGTATACAACAGTTTTTAGATAGAATTTATTGCTATACCTTGGTAATCACACCCATCAGTTGCATGTGCTTATTGGCAATCACATCTATGTTAATCATTCCCAACATTTCAGATACTGGATTTGTTTAGTTGGGATTTTTTTGTACCTCCGATAGTTGTGTGTAGTGGAATGAATTTTCAACCACTTGGAACTTGCGTTTTTCTTAATTATATCCTATGCCATTGATATGCTGACACTAGATGATCTCTTCCTTTTACAGCCTCAGAAGATTAATGACGAACAGAAGAGCAAAATTCGTAAAACTGAACGTGCCCTTAAAGTTGCCGAGGTATCATGTTAACTTGATTTAATTTTATGCTCAATCTTGGATGATGTTAAAGTTTCTTCATTTAAAAATTTACCTTTTTCTTTGCAGGAAGAAATGATGAGGGCAAAGTTTGAGGCTACTTCAAAATCCAAAGAGTTAACAGAGGTAACGCTGTCTTAGTTTTTCTTGAGATCTGTTTCTCGAATGTGGTGGTTCAGTTTAAGCTGGTTCATAAGTTGTGTGTTGTTTTTATACCACCTATCTTCACATCTAGCCGAGGTTTCAAGGAGTTAGAATAGAAAGAGACAGAGGTAGAAGTCTGAATGTTAGGAAGTCGAGATGAGAAATAGTCACTACTACCTTAATTCAAGAAAAATCTTTGTTGGCGAATCCAATATAATACTCAGTCACATTTTTGTTCCCCGTGGGAGTAATGGAATTTGATAACCATCGGGAAGTACTACTTTCTGTAGATACAAGATAAAATTAAATATCAACGAAAATATTTTTACCAAAATGATGCTTAATTTTTGGCTACAGATACATCAAGTGTCTGATTGACAATCATTGGAAACCCGAAGTTCTAAGACTTCAATGTAGACGCTACTACATATTTTTATCAGTAAGAGCTCAAGCGTTAAGAGTTTTCATCATCTTTGCCCCCAAGGGTATGGTTTGGTGGCAAATGGCTTAGAACTTGGTTGCCAGGTCTTGAGTTCGAGTCCGGGGGTGCATTTCTTTGTAAGAGCCTGGGACAGTCGGGGGTTTTACCTGCTCCGCTTAGCACGCGTCGGGTGTTTTGGCGGCGGGGTTTCCAAAAAAAAAAATTTCATCATCTCCAATGAGTACGTCGGAATTTAATAAAGCATATTGCCTTAATATTTTTCATTACCAAGCATTCGTTGGATGCCTTAACTCCCAAAACATCCTCTGTCAATATTGTTTTTTAAATAGTATTGTGCCATTGACTCTATTACAAGGCACAAATATCTATGGTAGCTGTTGAACAATTTAATATATCTAAATAATACATAAGTTTTAATGCTCGCAAGTGCATGGATCAAGAGATAGTATAGTGAACGCAAGCATAAATTGTCGAATCCACAAGGATTAAATAACTCTAAACTCCTATCTAAATTAAACTGAAACATGTATTTAAAAGTTTGTTGTAATGGAAAGAAAATAAACCGAAATAATAGAAAAGTAAAAAGCAACGTAACGAAGGCAAAACAACACTCTTTTGGAGTTTATTTGCAAGATGCTAAACCCCACTTTGAGCTCTGTTCCAGTGCTCTCGGAAATTTGTGGCGCTTCTCTCTATGGATTTTGTTGCAAGTGGCGAAGCCACTCCCGGCTTATTGTGTGTTCAGTACGACACTCTTGAAAGCCAAAAGCTTGGCTATTATAATTGTTGAAAAACTGAATGCTCTTTATTTGAATGAATGAATGAAGCTATACAAGGAATAAGGCTTTATATATGCATCAGACTAAGATAAATAGGGGATCTAAATCTACTCATAATTGCATTGATTGTGCAATCATATCTAGGGGATTACACAATCATATCCTTGATATTTCAACATAATCTTCTACAATCACTCTTACAATCAATCACTTATTTTCCACACTTCCCCTTAAGCTGGTTCAAAGATATTTGTCATTCCCAGTTTGCTGACCTATGAAAGAAAATTAGGTCTTGGTAGCCCTTTGGTAAATATATCTGCTAACTGTTCTTTGCTGGTAACAAATGGAATACAGATTTGTCAATCTTCTATCTTCTTCTTAATAGCAGCTTTGTTGTCACAATAGAGTTTCATTGTATCTATTCGAGCAACCTTCAATTCCTTCAGTTATGTCTTCAACCACATTAATTCAGAAATTCTTTGAGCCATTGATCTAAACTCAGCCTTGGCACTAGATCAAGCTACTACTAATTGTTTTTTACTTCTCCAAGTGACGAGATTTCCTCCAATAAATGTGCAATATTTAGATGTGAACTTTCTGTCTATTTTTGAACCTGCCCAATCAGCATTTGTATATGCCTCTACTTGAAGATGATAATTCTTCGAGAAGAGTAAACCTTTTTCAAGGTGCCTTTTAAATATCTTAGAATTTTCAAAACTATCTCTTTATGTACTTCACATGGGGAATGCATAAATTTACTCACTACTCTGATAATAAATGCAATATCTGGCCTAGTATGAGATAAGTATATATGTTTTCCTATCAATATTGTATTGACCATTGTCAACTGAATCACTCTTAATTGTAGCCCCCAAATTTTGATTAGGATTAATCGGAGTATCTGATGGTTCCAAATTTTGATTAAGATAACTCGAAATGTGAGCGATATTGAAAGTAGTAGAAAATGTACCTGATTAAGCTAATGAGCAAGACTAATATATTTGATTCCAATGTTTAAAAATACGTGGCGGCGCCTCGAGGCGGCCGGCCATTGAGGAGCGAGACGGCGAGGCGGGCGCCTCGATCCGAAAATCGGAAAAAAAATTAAAATCATAATATCAGTATAATAAAAACATCAATAATTCAAAATGCATTCATCTCCCTCAAATTTATAACTTACTTTTTATTTAAATATTTATAATAAATAATTTTATTGTAAATAATAAATTAATTTGATACCATCCAAATTTTTATTTTTTTTTTGAAAATCACAAATAATGTTTATTAATGATATTAACAATTTATAAATTATATAAAAATAATAATTTGGAATTGAGATCATGACACAATTTTAAATAGTTTTCATTGCTCCTATGAAGTACAATAATTTTTTCATCATGCATATATATGATAATAGTAATAATAATTTTCATTATTTTTACAGTATAATTTGATACATGAATATTATCAAACATCACAAAGTCCAACAGTAAAAGTTGACTTCCTACAAAAAATAAAAAAATAAATTAATAATAAATTAAATGATATAAGAATTATAGTAAAATAATTTTATTATTACAGAAAAAGTGCGAATGTTTAGAATATTATTAATTTTTTAATAAAAAAATAACGACTGCTTCTGGAAAGTTATCAATAAAAAATAAATAAATAACCAGCTGTACACCAGCTTCATTTATGCATCTGCATCTTCTTCTTCATCGTCTTCTTCATTTTTGCATCTGCATCTTCTTCATCTTCATCTTCTTCTTCATTTCTGCATCTGCATCTTCTTCTTCATCTTCTTCTTCATTTATGCATCTGCATCTTCATTTATGCATCTGCATCTTCTTCGTCATTTATTCGTCGTCTTCTTCTTTATTTTTGCATCTTCTTCTTTGCCTTCTTCTTCTTCATTTCAGCGTCTTCTTCTTCGTTTCTGGTGATGAAACCAAAGAGAGCACTTCGTGTGAGCAGAGAGCTGCGTGAGAGAGAGCCAAAATGGGTTGATTGTGAGGCGGCCGCCTCACGCGGGAAGACGCGGGAATTATGGATTTACCGAATTAGGCGGCCGCCTCGACGCGCCGACGGTCAGAGGCGGCGACTCGAGGTGGCGCCTCAAACTGCATTTTTAAACGCTGTTTGATTCATAATGTAAGACCAGGACAAAATCAAAAAAAGAGATGAGGTCGAAAATTGGTCGGGAATTTGACGGTGGTTATGGTAGCGGAATTTTCTATTTGGTGATGCACATATTAGCAATGAACAGTGTTCTGGACGAACAGTAATTACGATATGAACAGTGATCTCAGATGAATAGTGATTTTGAGATGAACTTTGATTCTGAGATAAACAGTGATTCCAGATGAACCGTGAAACAATAAAAGCTTTATTGGCTCTAAAGGCCTCAAGAAAAAAAGGCACTATTTCGGCAATAAAGGCCGGTGAAAGTAAAAAAATTAGAACAAATAAGGCTCTGATACTGTTGAAAAAATGAATGATCTTTATTTAAATGAATGAAACTATACAAGGAATAGGGCTTTATATAGGCATCAAACTAAGATAAATATGGAATTTAAATCTACTCATAATTACATTGATCGTGCAATCATATCTAGGGGATTACACAATCATATCATGGAGATTCTTACATAATCTCCTACAATCACTCTTACAATCAATCACTCTTATTTTCCACAATAATGTTACAAACCTAAGCTAAAGAAGCCACCTAATGTCCTTTTTTACTTTAGGATTTTAAAATCCTAATATATTTCTTATGACACCAAGCCTTCTAATTTCAATCCTTTTCATATTTTACTTGCCGACACATGGCAATGTTCAATTAGTTATTTGGCTTCTTTGATTAATCTAATTATCTTCCAATTTCTTTGAGATTTTACATTTAGCCCAAAGCTGAAATTCCATTAATCTCCTTGCTCTTGTTCCTTTAAGCTATTTTTACTTGATATTTCCCAAAACATACATACATTATCAAAACATAATAAATTAAGATAAAATACTTATAAATAAAATATAAACAAGCATATTAAGTTAAATGGTATTAAAATAATATATAAAATATATACCTATCAGTAGTTGTTACTTTATGATGGTGTGGTAGGGTTGTTATCTATTTCTAGGTGCGGATTGCAACTGGTGTGCTATTACAACTGTTCAAATTTATAAAGTAAATTGTTATCTATTTTTATCCAGTAAATTTTTATCAAGACTAAATATATAAAGTTTGGGGCTAATGCACGTTTCAAATTTGTTGTCAGGTTCATAGCGCATGGTTTCCTCCATGGCTTGCTGTGCATTTACTTCAATGTCAGGTAAATATAATGCATGTATGGTATGTTTTACCATCAAAGTTCCCTTTAATTATTGTGTAACTTCTTGCAGTCCTTCATTGAGACTCATTGGAATCAACATGGAAAACCTACCATGGATGTTGTGATTCAGAAGGTATTGTCTTTTCTTTACCATGTGTTTACATTCCTTGCTTGTCATGACTCATATGGTGAGAACTATTATGTTCCTGAACACGCTGTTACATGTTTAGATCGTGCAAAAATATTTTTAGAATCAGTCATGACAAGATGTCAACACTAAATGTAGTGTTTAAATTTGTTCCAGGCCTTGGAAAAGAAGGCCCAAGCTGGAAAGTGGGCTCAACCTAATTTGGAGACAATTAAAACAGTAAGCTCTTTTTCTTGTTCTTCTAATCCCGAGTTTGGATTTTATAGAAAATTCTTTTTGAGTTACTCAATTGTATTCTCCCTCTCTCTCATCCTCTTTTTTACATTGGTTATGTGTAAGATATTTCTGATGCCATATCTTTTATATATTTATTTATGCTTCTTAATTATGCTCTTATGCCATACTGACATACCTGGCAATTTTTTTTTAATATAAAAGGCATTGGTGGATAATGGTGCATGATGATTTACTGTTGTTATCATATGTATATGTTGAACAACTTCCTTTTGTGTAAGAAATGTTTAATTGCATATTTATCTGATTATGTGGATCTCTGTCCCGCAATTTGAAGAAATGGATCCCCACTGTGAAGGAGCAGTGGTTAATTTTTACAACAAATGTTGAACCTCATGTACAATCGTTAAAGACAAAAACAATTGAAGCTTATGAGGTGTCAAAGACTGCCGTAACTCCACACATTACCAAAGCACAGGAGGTTGTTGATGCTTACTTTCAGGTATGGTAGCTATATTTCACCTTCCTATCATTTGCTATGTTAACAGGCATCCTAAAAGCATGATTAAATTGGTCACAGGAAGCTAAGAAGTTTAGCAAGCCATATATTGCCACTGTGGCAAAACCTCATGTTGACAATGTTCAAATGGCACTAAAACCCTACACCAAGAAGATAGTTCATGCTTATGGGAAGTTTCTTAAATCTTCGACCATGTATCATCATCAGGTATTAACTTCTATTCATATTATTGCATAAGCATTAGACTTTCTACCAATCTTAAACTCTTTTGAATTTCCCCCATCTTTCTTCTTGTAACTTTAGTGCGAGCATGGCATAGGTTTATCATCCTTTACACTGGAAGGTACATGATAACATCCCCTTTGTTGTTAAAAAGGTTTACTAGGACAGTACATAGTAAAAGCAATGAAATCGTTTTAGATGGATTTGTTCTTATTATTTGTATCTTCATTATCTTTTTAATTATGTTAAGATAGTAAAACATTTTAGGTGGATGAGGATCCATCATCATCCTTTGACACCATTATTGTTGTCAACTATTATAATCGTTGAACAATTTTCCTTTGTTTTTTAAAGGTCCAAGCCTCTGTGCAAGAAATGCTGAAAAAGCATGAGCTAACAAGACCTCTTGCAACTAAAGAGTTAGAGTGGTTTGCTGTATGTGTCAAATTTATGGTTTCCTTGACCCTGGCTATTATTTCATTAAAAAAATTTCATCAATCATATTTTGTTATAACAATCTAACCTCTAGGTGATTCAATTGTTACAGGCGTCTGCTTTATTGGCCCTACCTAGCATCATTTTGTTCAGAATTTGTTCAGCCCTTTTCTGGTTAGTATCCATTTTAGTAATTCAATTTTGTGGTAAACTCATTTATATTTGTGTCCAGAGTATATGATTTTGTACATTTTGTGTTTTGATGCTAGAGTTTGTCACACTTTTCATTTTGGATATATGTTATCTGCAGTAAAAAAGCAAAGAAGCCAGCTGGACATTCCCACCATCATTCTCATCGTAAGGCTAAACGTGGACATCCAGACAAGTAGAGTGCCGCGAGCTCAACATTAATTTGATTGCTTCTGAGGTATATTAGGAATTGACATTCCTTTTCCCATATCTTAGGACAGAGCTATGTAGGCATGCGATTTATCTTCCGTAGAATGTGAATATTTGATGGCAGTCGAAGTCGAACATTCTCTCCTTAATATCCTCGACTATATGTTTTGTGACCTTAATAGAACAGTTTTATGTTTTGTTATATTTGATTTGATGCCACATGCCATGTTATTAATGGTTTTCGTATTCTGCAGATGGGAGTTTTTTGGGTTTTTTTGTTTAATATTTGTGAGAAAGAGATGTTTAGAACCTTTTCAGAGTACCTAGAATTTAATGTATGATTGGCAGGGTGTGCTAGTTATGTTGTAAGAGGTGTAATTTTATTTGATTTAATCTTCTAAAGCAACAATTTATGATTATTGGATTTTTTGTCCCATGGATTAAAAAGGATTATCGGTTTAGTGATATATTTGCTTGTTTCTTCTGCTGTTTAAAGGCACTTTGATGAGCTTGTTCACTTTTTAATTTACTCAAAACCAATTTGGTAGGCACTATATTTTTTTTTAAAAAAAAAAGAAAAAAGAAAAAAGATTTGTATGCACTAGTCATTGATTGCCAACCTTTCTGTCCTAAGGTGGAAGCATGAAAAATTGATATATGCACATTGAGTGATTATGTTGCAGTAAAATCATATTAAATTAATTTTTTCAATGTTTAAATTATTTAAATCCATTGATAATGTGTTCAAAAATACTAGTTAAATATCACTCTCAAATTAATCCTATATATCAAAATTCGTTTCTTTTTCGAATGATTTGTTTATGTCCCTCCTCTTAAGAAGCATGAAGGGAAGGCTAATCGTAAATTTATATATCTATTTAGGTTTTATTTTAGGGTCATTTTGTTTTGTTGTAAAATGATTTCTGTAAGTAAAATATGTTACATGAAAATCATATTTCGCAAAGGAAAGTGTTTTCTAGTATTTGACTATTATCTAAAAATATTTTCCAAGAAAATTTTTTCAGTTCGAAAAATATTTGATTGTGGCTAGAAACAAAATATTAAAATAAATACAAAATAATATAACTAAAAAAATTAAAAAAGGGAATATAAATGTAAAAAAAAGGTATATGGACCCGTCCCTATCTGGTTCCATACTAGGTATACATGGGTCAGAGTTTAGATACTTCTTTCAGATCTGAATACGAACCTGAATCCATCAAAACGCATGGATTCAAATCCTGATTTACCATCCTTAGAAGTGAGCTATGAAGGCTTTGGAAAAGAGAATAAAAAATTATTTTCCGTAAGATGTAAGTATCCCAAACACCGTCAAATGATTTCAAGCTTTATGACGAAACAAAGACACCATTAGCCTAAGTGATCTTTTAAGATTTTGGCATTCTATCCATACTACGGTTATGACGTCCCATCATTCTTAGCCGAGTGATTTTGCAGATCTCATCTTTTACTGATAGACATCTTAGTTACGACAACATAATTATATTGATACACATGAAAAGAATTCATTTTTCAAAATCGACTTGTAAGAAAAAGATGATCAATATCCATTTAGATTTATTATGAGATTTAGGGTGAGTTAGAGAGGGTTAGTTAACTAGAATTTTGAATCTATTATCAAAAAATTTCAAATAATTTAAACCTTAATAAAATACTTTTAATATGATTTTAAACTAACACATATAGGATCCCAGCATTCAGATGCTCATGACTTTTGTTGTTTAAAAGGGTACAAAATATAGTTCGTTATGATCATTGTGATGATAATCTTTCTCAAAGTCATTCACATTTTGCCAGGCCTTATAAGACTGAAAAATGGAACACTGAGATACTCCCAGAGGAAGGGCAGGCACTGACTTGTATTCCTCACCAAAAAGAATAACAACAATTTAGCTAGCTCGCCCATGAATCTCTCTCTCTCTCTCCCCCTTCCTCAGTAAGGAGGCCAGTAGTAGCCATCTAAATCCATGCAATGTTCCATTCTCGTGTATCTGCTGCCACTAGCTGCATTGGCTTGATTAATTTCAGCTGCATAAGAAGTACTAGTCATCATGACATCTTGCTGATTCATTTCCTGCGGTGGTAACACTGGAGGTTGTGTCGTGGCTCCTCCGAAATTTAAATTTAGCCCTGATACAGTGAAGCTTCCTGCTAATGGAACACAGTTCATTGGAGATTGGATTGGGAGATTATTTACACTTGTTGAAGCACAGCCGTGGAACATTCTTGTGAGCTCTGCAAGTTGATCAGTGGGGAATTGGAAGTTGTAAGGGGGATTCACATTCACTGCTCGAGGTAATTGGCTGCTGCTTCTGGGGAACCTTTTTGCACCTGCACTCTTTTGGAACACACGGCAAACTACCCATTCATCCTGCAGGTCAAAATATATAGCAGCTGATCATTCCATCCGATTTAAATTTTTGCTGCAAATTATATTAATCTCTGAACTAACAATTAATCAAACAGAAACATTTAAAAGAAAAACAGTGAGTTTGAGATTGAGGTCCATATATAATAATAAATGGGATCACTAGAAATGTATAGTTTTTAAAACATTTGTTACAAAATATAAGTGGGTGTTTATTTTACTTTTAGTGAAAAATCTCATATACGTTCATGGTGGAAACTTTTTTGTCAGAATTAATTGAATGTCCACATTGTAAAAAAGTACAATTTACTTTTAAAATTCTGCAAAAATAAAAATAAATAATAATAATAATAATAATAATACACATGCTTTATATTGTAGTGTAGATGAGAAGCAACCATCTTATCTTCAAGAAAACACAAGAAGTTAGATATGAATTTGTTAATCTACACACAAAAAATGGGGAGAGAGAGATATTGAGCTGCCATGTTGCATATATTTTGTAGTTTGTTTTGAAATTTTCTTTGGCTTCGAATCCAAGTTTTCAAAGTCTATAGATCATGCAACTTCACTAATTAAAGAGAGATAAATTAAGAATTTACGTTTCTTGTTGTATTAACAAATGCTTAACCAGTTACCAGAAATAGAATAGTTGATAGTCATTAGATTTTCAAGATTCAAAACTCATAATATTAAGCCGCCGATAAAGGTTTGTATCAATTCTACGTACTGTTGTGCACTCATACAAATTTTACTTCCTTTAATAACAAGATTAAGATTTGTGGGTGCCAATTAACTTACGTAGATTGAATCTCGAACTAAGTAAATAAGATTTAGGCAACTTTCAATTCTTCAGCTAGATTTTATATATGAGTCAAGTCTATAACTTGTTATATGATATCAAAATTAAACTTTCCCACAAGTAGACTAACACTATCTTACTACACGATAAGGATCAGACAAAACAATATCTCATACCTGTTGAGATTTAAGTGTAAAGGGCTTGGGCAGCCCTCAACTCTTTAGTTACCTTTTAAAATATGAGTTAAGCTCATAAAATTTCATACAACTCACGTGTGAAAAATAGATTTAATTTCTTTGATACAATGCTTAAAAAATTATATTACCTTGGTAATTATTTTAAAAGTAGATTTTGAGGGGATTCGATATTCATGCATGATCCAATTAGTTTTTTCTCCTCGGGGAGCTCTTCCTCTATAAAACACTAATG
>SKCR01033540.1:0-93469 GCA_019454045.1 Zanthoxylum bungeanum | reverse complement strand
ATCAGTTACTTGAGCTGGAGCTTTGGAAGACTCACAGCGATGATTACGATACTGCTAAGTCTATTATGCTTACTTCCATGACTCAGCATTTCCGTCGACAGAACAGGGACTTGGATCCCTATAACATGTTGGCGAGGTTGCAAGATCTTCACCGATCAACCGAAGGTCGCAGAGATATGAGTTAGTAAAGAAGCTCTTCCGTTCACATATGTCAGAAGGCATGTCTGTTGAGTCCCATATGGCATAGATGATTGCTGACATAGATGAGCTGACTGAGATGGGGATAGTCTTAGAGGCTGAGATTACCGTAGATATGATCTTGCAATCTCTCCCCGACACTTGGAGACAGTTCACATAATTTGATGAACATTAATGACACTCTTGGAGACTTGTTGTCAATTCTCAAGGAATCCGAGAAGGAGATGGTTAAGGGCAATAAGCGCGAGGCGCACTTTGCTTCGACATCTCAGACACAGAGGGCTGGGCCCAAGGCGACTGGAGGTGTGAAGAAGAAGAAGCATAAAAGAAGGGCAAGGCCAAATCGTCAAAGGCTTCTGGGAAGCCTAAGGACAAATCTCAGGATGTTTGCCTCCAGTGCGGCAAGCGGGGTCATTGGAAGCGTGACTGTCCGAGTAAAAGGCGCTCCAGAAGGAGATTAAAGCGGGCAAGGCACCGGCTTCAGGTATGTTTGTTATTGAAATAAACATGACTACTTCTAGTTTTAAAAATTAGATTTTTGATTCTGGTTATGGTACTCACATATGTACTGATGTGCAGGATCTGCGGATTAACAGGAGACTGACCTCAGGGGAGATTGATCTACGCGTTGGAAATGGAGCACCAGTCGCCGTTTTGGCCGTTGGCACTTTTGTTTTGGAATTGCCCTCGGGGCATGTACTAGAACTTACAGACTGTTATTATGTACCTAGTTTGACTAGGAATATTATTTCTGTATCTATGTTAACCCAATGTGGGTATACTTTTGTATTCAGGAACACTGGGTGTTTTGTGTATAAAAATGATTGAAGAAATTTGCACTGCTGTTGCAAATAGTGGTCTTTATATTTTGAATATAAATCAATCTCAAACATATAATATAACAAACAAAAGGCTCAAAACGAGTAACAAAGATGAAACTTATATGTGGCACTGTCGTCTGGGACACATAAACAAGACTCGCATATCCACACTTTCGAAGAGTGGGTACTTGGACGGATTTGATCCAAATTCATATGACGTCTGCGAATCTTGCTTATTAGGCAAAATGCCTAAATCACCTTTTAGCGGTAAGGGTGAACGCACCACCGAACTATTAGCCCTCGTTCATAGTGACGTATGTGGGCCCATGTCTAGCCAGGCTAGAGGTGGATACAATACTTCGTAACCTTTACGGATGATGCATTGCGTTATGGTTATGTGTATCTTATGAGACACAAGTCGAAAACTTTTGAGAAATTCAAAGAGTTTCGACACGAAGTTGAAAAATAGACAGGCAAGAGTATAAAGACATTACGGTCGGAACATGGTGGCGAATACTTGAGCAATGAGTTTCTAGATTACTTGAAAGAATATAGTATTCTTTCACAGTGGACTCCTCCTGGAACACCGCAATTAAACGGTGTATCCGAACGGAGAAACCGAACTTTGTTGGACATGGTAATGTCTATGATGAGTCGCACTGAGCTACATATTTCCTTCTGGGGATATGCATTAAACAGTGAAATTCTTATTTTGAATAAGGTTGTCAAAGTCTGTACAACAGACTCCGTATGAGATATGGACAGAAAGAAACCGGGTTTCTCATTCCTGAAGATTTGGGGATGCTGGGCATACGTCAAACGTTTGGAAGGTACCAAACTTGAGCCCAAATTGGATAAATGCCTATTCGTAGGATATCCTAGGGAAACCAAAGGATATTACTTCTATCACCCACGAGAGAACAAAGTATTTGTTGCTCTACATGCGGTTTTCCTTGAGAAAGAATTCCTAAATGCAGTGGTTAGTAGGAGGAAGGTAGAACTCGATGAAAATCGGAGTGATACTGTTCCTGGCATAGAATCCTCAACGGAACAAGAACAGTCCATCCGGGATGAGACTGTACCACAATCTTCTATTACACAAGGACCACGTAGGTCGGAGAAAGTCAGGAAACAACCTGAGAGGTATGGGTTTCTGATCTCACCTCATGTAGATATTAATCTAATTGAGGATAACGAACCGGCTACCTATGAAGAAGCGATACAAGATATCGATTCCGCTTTATGGCAAGAGGCCATGAAGTCCGAAATGGATTCCATGTACACCAACCAAGTTTGGACATTTGTTGATGCACCAGAAGGCGTAAAGCCTATTGGATGTAAATGGGTCTTCAAGAAGAAGACCGACATGGATGGCAACGTACAAACGTACAAAGCTAGGCTTGTAGCGAAAGGGTATCGTCAACGACATGGTGTCGATTATGACGAAACTTTCTCACCCGTTGCCATGATTGAATCCATTCGGATAATGCTTGCTATTGCTGCATATTTCGATTACGAGATATGGCAGATGGACGTTAAAACCGCTTTCCTTAACGGAAACCTTTTGGAGGATGTTTATATGCAACAGCCTGACGCTTTTATCGTGCCTAGACTTGCAAACAAGGTTTGTAAGTTAAATCGGTCCATTTATGGACTGAAGCAAGCATCACGATCATGGAACCAACTTTTTGATGAGATCATAAAAGAATATGATTTCATTCAAAACGAAGATGATTCTTGTGTTATAAGAAGGTTAGTATGAGAGAACTGACTTTTATTGTCCTTTATGTTGATGATGTATTGCTTATGGGCAATGACATTCCCATGTTAACATCGGTGAAAGCTTGGCTTTCATTAAAATTCTCCATGAAAGATCTGGGAGAAGTAGCCTATATTCTAGGAATAAAGATCTACCGGGATAGATCTAGAAAGCTGCTTGGACTCTCCCAGAGCACGTACATTGACAAAGTATTGAAAAGATTCAACGAGGATCAGTCCAAGAGGGGACTGTTACCAGTGTCACATGGCATCACTCTATCTAAGGACATGTGTCCTAAAACTCAAGATGAGAGAAACAACATGAGTCGGATACCGTTCGCCTCGACAGTCGGATCGATCATGTATGCCATGATATGTACGCGACCTGATCTCTCGTATGCTTTGAGCATGTGTTATCGCTATCAGGCCGATCCAGGTGATGGTCACTGGATGGCGGTTAAGAACATCCTTAAGTATCTTAGACGAACTAAGGATGCTTTCTTAGTTTATGGAGATAGAGAACTTGAGGTAACTGGGTATACCGATGCAAGTTTCCAAACTGATAAAGACGACTCTAAGTCGCAATCTGGGTACATATTTTGTTAACAACGGAGCAGTAAGCTGGAAATCTTCCAAGCAAGAGGCTGTTGCCAATTCAACAACAGAAGCGGAGTATATTGCTGCAGCTGAAGCAGCAAAAGAGGCAGTTTGGATCCGTAATTTCCTAATTGGATTAGGAGTAGTCCCGTTGGCAGCTGAACCCGTTCCATTGTATTGTGACAATAACAGGGCTATAGCGCAGGCTAAGGAACCGCGATCTCATCAACGATCCAAACATGTTCTTCGACATTTCCATCTGATTCGTGAGATCATACATCGTGGCGATGTGAAGATCGAGAAGGTCGCATCAGATGACAACATTGCATATCCGCTGACGAAAGCTATTTCACAGCAAAAGTTTGAGAGACATATACATAGTTCATGTGTTAGATGCTTGAGTGACTGGCTATAGGCCAAATGGGATATTGTTAGACAATTATGACCCATAGCGTCACTGTTTGTAAAAGACATTGTGTTTTTGTACAAAATTAACTATGTAGTAATGAAATTACCTTTTACCGTTTCGTAATTTATTTACTTTGATATAGAAATGGTAGAAGTCCTTATGATTAGTTCCGGATTGAGATGATATGAGACAGTATCAATCCATAAAGTTTAATCATTAAATATCCCTAGTCGTAGTATTATCGAGACTGGACATCGATAATACGGAATAGATTAGTATCGCACACTTGTGCGTGTTATGGAAGCGTAACATCATAGTTCTCATATATTTAAGTATTGGATACTTATGCAAGTGTGATGGGAGGTTGTGTTTACCGATGGTACGGAAACAGCTTCGCTCTGGATAGACCCCTCGGAATCTCATTGGTAGTATGACTATGTGTCTATGGGAATCCGATTCAGGGTAGGTGTATTTGGTATTAACCTGAGACTTGCACCGCTAGTACTTGCGACAATCGATATGCTTTAGTTTTGGTCGTCCGAGACTTTAATAGGTTCTGTGTACGCCTCTTCTGGGTTTATTGAGAATCGTAGTGTATTGGGTGTGATGTCAAGACGAAAGTATCACTTCAGTCATATGGAGATGATGGTCACGCAGGGATACAGAACTGGTGCTCTAAAGGGTTGCAACCATCGGGATAATATGACTAGGTCATGATTATCCGGTATTAAAGAGACTAGTTGCTTGATATCCGATATGTGCTTCGTACGGGGCAGACACTATTCCAGCCTCAGGCCTTGCACGTGACATCCGATACTAGATCGCTATACGCAATACTACGTATTCTACGCCTGACAAAGATTATATATATATTCCAGTAAGAATATTTCTGGAGAATTGGGTGGGCACGGTGCTTTACTAAAAGCCAACCATGTCTTGTAAATCGGTAAGCACGTGGTACGAGGTACTCACTTTATCGGATAGTCTGATAACCAGATTTACTGCCAACATATCCAGAGGTCTCTTGGGTCGCTTCCCAAAGATTCACCGATGACAGTTGACTCGATTAGAATTAATCTGGGATTAATTAAGAGAGAGAAAATTAATCTGGGATTAATTGAAGCATTATTTAATCTGGGATTAAATGTGTTCGAAAGAGAGAGCTTGATTAATTTGGAATTAATCGGTAAAATAAATTTAATAGTTAAATTTGATTTTTCTATTTAATTTATTGACATGGGCTAAAATTAATATATCAGATATATTAATATGAATTGGATTTCATTACGAAACTAAAGTCAGACTTTAATATGAACGAACGGACTAATTTAGAATTAAGTCGTAAACGACATTCGTAATAAATTTACGAGACGTCGTTATTTAATTAAATTAAATTGAATTATTTAGCGACGAGAATTCGTTTAATCGGATTAAATGAATCCGAGTCATGGAAAACATTCGTAGAATCCATTTGAATTTTGAATTCAAATGTGGGGACCACTTTAAATGTGGTAGTTGGGAGAGTGGTTGGCATTTATGCAGAACCATCTACTTTCCAACCACCTTGGAATGGTTTTTTGGTGAAACCATTTACCCAACCACCTTGTTTAGGTGAAAAAGGGTAAATTGGTTTTTACCAAAAGACATCTCTCTCTCTCATTTGGTAACACATCTCACAAACACAAACCCTAGCACACAAGACTTTGGGCATGAGCTTCATATTCTCCTCTCTTTGATTTTGTGGAAAAGTCAAATTAGCTAGCACTTCAAGGAATCAACAAAGGTGATAGGGAAACAACTCAAAGCTTGGAATCAACACAAAGGTTGAATCTTGGAGATCATCATTCAAAATTTTAAAAGCTCAAATCCTTTCAATGTAAGTAATTCCGTAACTTATAATGAATTTATGAACACATTTTCTTGCTTATTAGATCATTGGCATGTTCTAGGAACACTAACATAAACAATATTTTCTTGTAAATAAAATATACAATTTTGTCAATATATTATCTACTAAATGGTAAAGAAGTACAAGATCAATGAATGATTAAGTTATAATGTAATTGCAAAAGTACCGTAATTGATATTGAGAAATATTATAACAGTATCATTTTTAAACAGTTACTGGTCAAGATTTACATTATTGGTCCGTAAGTAAACCCGGGAAACCGGTACTTGTTGTATATCAGAATAATGGATTCTGGTGGTTTATCTCAGTAAGCTACGAGTCTAGGGAGACTTATATAGACATATAGGTGTTCATAGCGGATGAGCACTGAACGAATCACGGAAGATTCCTAATATATTGTACGCTTCCGTCAATATGAATCTTCTCGAGTTGAGTAGCATAGTGGTCATTTGACTTGAGATACCATGGTAGATATATGAGTTATCCTCCACACTTTGATGGCAGTCACGTCTCTGACCTTTTTTAGGTTAGACCTCCGTCTGTTCGTTGGGTGTGGACTGATGCTCATGATATTCGATGTTGTATCCAGAGAGGATCCGTCAGTCCTATGTACAAGATTTTGGTGTCCACTTCATGAGATTGCGATTTACCAAATCCATGGCCATGGTACACTCAGAAATGAGTTCTGAGTGTTATTGAGAAATCGTGATCTATATGTCGACATGATTATACCTTATGAGATTTGACGATTATATCTATGTCTCTGGTATTTATCCGGGTACCTATGACGGAAGAATTATACGTATGCGAATATCTCAACTTGTATGGTTCAACGAGAATAATATGTGGTAGTCATAATTTATAAGTGGGTAAATTATGGACATGGAATTGGATTTCGTGACGGATATGCCTGAACTTAGAGAGTCTCACATAATCAAAAATACTCGTAGAGCACTAGGGCAACTTAAAACGAATAATATTGATTATTCGGAAATCGTTTAACGGTTAAAACAAAATTACACATATGAAGACATTCAGTAATTTCCTATATTAATATGTATATGTATTAGATACATAATTTGATTAGATATGCATTAATTAATTACCAAATTAATTTGAAACAAATGTTAACCATGAATGTATTTTATCATTTAGTGTAAATGTAGAAATCCATTATACATTTAATTAAATGATTAATTAATTAAAATATGATTAAATAATTTATTAATAAATGTATTATATATATATATATATATATATATATATATAGTATATGTCATTTATGGAAATGACATGTGTTATACATTAAATGGTGACATGTGGCCTTTTTAAAGATGAGTTGGGATGAGATTTTTTTTCTTGTAATTGTTTCAAATAAAAATTATTTTTCTCTCTCCCTAGGCATAGAAAATGGATTAATTCCTTTTCTTCTTCATAACAACAAAAATAGAGACCAAAATAGTGAATCCTAAGAGAGAGAACAATTTAGTGGAATCAAAATCAAAGTTTAAGCTCAAAGATGTGGAAATTTAAGGTAAGTTTCTTAATCCTTTAGCTAGGAAATTGTTTCTTTTGCTTTGTTGAGAATACATGAGATATATATTTGATTTTATCTTCTCTTGATTTTGGGTTTTGCTTGTTGGATGCTTGTTGGGATGAATGCATGCATGTGTGATGAAACTTTAGCTTAATAATGGTCATTAAAGTTTAATATCCTCTAGGAAATTTAAGTTGTCATTCTAGAGTTTCTATGCCACTTTATAGAATCCTGGAATTATTCTTGAGTGTATTTGGATATGGTGAGACTTTAAGAATGTTGGAAAGATTGTTCTAATGCTAGATTGAAAGTCAATTTGGTGAAAATTTGATTAATTTGATTAATTGGATTTTCTATGGTTTATGCCTAATGCTAAATTGAGGTTTTTCATTATATGGATGTAATTGGGTATATTATAAGTATACTAATCATTTATTAGTGTTTTAGAAACACTTAAATGTGATTTTGAGACTTTTGGACTAAAATGAGTAAAATGCAAAAAATTTATATTTTAGGCTATTTTCGGTAATAAGGTATTTTGGACATTTTCAAATTTGATTTGGGACTCAATATTAAAATAAATAGTTTATTTTAATAGTCTAAATAAAAAAATTGAAATTTGAAAAATCTGATTTTTCGTCTTCTGCTGCGCTACCCGTTAATACGCCAACAAATGGTATCAGAGCGAGTCTAACTCTTAATCCATGAAATGATTCTAGATTGATATTTGATATGTAATCTAAAACTTATTTCCGTAGATGCATGTTTTCTAAGGATCTAACTAATCTGTTTGGCAGTTTAGCGGAAAATTCCCTTTTAATAAGACTTTAAAGTAATTTATTTTGTGTATGCTTTTTCCTTGGTCCGCCTTGTCAATACTGATATAAATAAATTTCTATGGCTATATTCAAGAACGTGACAAATCTGTGAGAATGTAGTCGATAAAAATTTATTTATACCGATTATATTTAGATATAGATAAATTTAATTGAAAATGAAAATCATGAATGTGTCAAAGCTGTCAGGACTACATGAGTAGTTTAAGTTTATCATTGACAAGTTATGCCTTGAAAACGCCTCATTGTGAACATGCCAAAGCTGTCACAACGAGAAACGATCAAGACCGAAAAATTATGAGTCACTTTTTGTGATTGACAATGGTTGTCTACCTAATGAATATACGTAGGCAAGAACGTGTCAAAGCAGTGAGCCAAAATATATTTATAGGATCTACTTCCTACTGTAGAATTAATTTAATTATTTTATTATTTTCTGTTTGGGGATTACAGTATTGCATGATTCAGTGGGAGGGCATCTTTTAAATTAAAAATCCTTGATTTATTTGATATTTTATTTGATATTTTATTTGATATTGTATGAAACTGTTTAATTTGCTAATTTTTTTCCCGCTATTTATATGATAGATTTGCGATGGCCGACTCTTCGTCTTCCAATCCTTTAGCTCGTATGCTTGAAACGAATAAGCTAAAAGGGCCCGAAAATTTTGCTGATTAGGAAATGGATTTGAGGATTGTCCTCAAATCCGAGAGGTTATGGTATGTCTTGGATGGACCGATACTTTTAGCTATACCACCCGATTTAATACCCGAGGAGCACGAAACCTTCCAGAAATGGAAGGATGATGACCTAAAGGTTAGATCATACATCCTCGGTTCGTTGACTCAGAAGCTGAAGAGGCAATATATTGATATGTCTGATGCGTATAACATAATCACTCGGCTTATGGAGCTTTTTATGAATCAAAAGCAAATCATGGTTCATAGAGTGGTGGTGGAACTGTTTCACTCAAGACTAAATGAGGGTCAACCAATCAGCCCGCATATACTTCATATGATTGATTTGATTGATCAATTGAGACGATACAACTTTCTACTCAATTATACACTTGGGCGTAGTTTGATACTAGGCTCGCTCCCGAGCTCATTTCGCCAGTTTGTGCTGAATTTTAATATGCATATGATTCGTTGTTCTTACAGTGAGTTGCATAGGATACTACTCACTACTGAGGAAGATCTTAAGAAAAGAGTGCTGACGCGCCTTCAGAAACCTACTCTCTCTTTCTGCCTCTTCTCAAAAGTAGGGCAAAAAAAGAAGAAGAAAGGCAAAAAGATCGCTCATCAAGGTAAGATAGCGAAATCGAAACCCAAGAGAGCTGCCGAAGACACATGCCACCGCTGTAGCAAGGTTAGACACTGGAAGCGTAAGTGTCCTGAATATCTTGTGCAGTTAAAGAGAGACAAAGCTTATACTTCAGATATATTTATTTTTCCCGTTATTGATATCTCTTTAGCTTGTGAAGCTAATTCTTCCAGTTAGATTTTAGACTCTGCTTGTCCTGTTCACATCTGCAATTCATTGCAGGGACTGAAGGAAAGTCGGAAGTTGGAATCTGGATCGATGCAGTTGCGTTTTGGTAGTGGAGACTTTTTGAATACAGTTGCAGCTGGGGTATATGAGATTACCTTGTCCAGTGGGAGCATTTTGTTAATGACTGTTATTTTATCCTAGGATGTGTGGCAAATATTGTATCACTATTTGTATTAGATACAGAGGATTTTTGTGTAAATATTAAGAATTATTCTTTGTATTTATATGAAAAATATAATATTCCTATCCTTGAATATCGAAATGAGAATGATCATTAGATTTTGCATCCATCCATAAATATTGGGACTAATAAACCAAATAGATCTAATGTTAATGATACTGAACTATGGCACATGAAGTTAGGTCATATTGGCGTACGCCGCCTTACCCAGTTGGTTAGGAATGATTTGATTGAGAATCTCACTATTGAACCTTACCCGACTTGTGAATCTTACATTCAGGTTAAAATTACAAAAGCTTCATTTACCGGTGTAGGACATTGAGCCTCAGACTTATTGGAACTAGTATATTCTGATGTATGTGGTTTATGAGTCTTACTGCTCATAGTGTCTATTCATATTTCGTTACCTTTACCGATGATTTGTCGCGGTATGGTTATATTTATTTGATGAAACATAAATCAGAAACTTTTGAAAGGTTCGAAGATTTCCGAAATGAAGTGGAAAGAAAATTGGAAAATTCATCAAGTGCCTATGATTGGATCGAGATGGTGAATATATGAACGGTGAGTTCCCTGATTATTTAAAAGAGAATGGAATTCTCACTCAATATACTCCTCCAGGTACTCCACAGCACAATGGAGTGTCTGAAATGAGAAATCGAACTTTATTGGATATGGTTCGCTCTCTGAAAGGATAAATCGAACTTTATTGGATATGGTTTGCTCTATATTGAGTTATACAAATCTACCTTATTACTTGTGGGGCCATGCGCTTCTTGCTGCATTTAATCTTTTGAACATAATTCATTCCAAAGCTGTTCTTACGACTCCATATCAGATATGGACTGGTAGGAAACTGAACCTTAATTATATTAGGGTTTGAGGTTGTCCTGCGTATGTCAGAGTGGCGCAATAGGATAAGATATTGCCTCGAGGGTAATAGTTTAGGTTTGTTGGGCATCCTTCTAATACGAAAAGAAATTTGTTCTATGATTCCGAGTGTCGAAACATTTTCGTAGCTCGCTTCGTAAAATTTCTAGAAATATAATTTTTGGCTGAAGTAGGAGATCATAGACAAGTTGAACTTGATGAAGTTCAACCTATAACCGACGAACCACATTAGGAACATGCGTTTCAAGAAGGTGAAGGATCTTTGACGCACACACTCCGTAGGTCGAGTAGGGTCATAAGACCTCATGAGCGCTTGCTTTTTATACAGGACAGAGGTCTTGATATGCTCTTTGCAGAAGAGATAGACCTGATGACTTACAAAGAAGCGATGTTGGACATCGATTTCGTGAAATGGCAGGAAGCCATGAAATCAGAGTTAGACTCAATGCATCAGAATCAAGTCTGAGACTTGGTTCCTTTTCCTGAAGGAATCGTTCATGTCGGTTGTAAATAGGTTTACAAAAGGAAGAGAGGGCCTGATGGAAGTGTTGAAACTTTTAAGGCCCGACTGGTTGTAAAAGGTTACACATAACAACCAGGTGTCGACTATGATGAAACCTTTTCACCAGTAGCAATGTTGAAGTCTATTAGGATTTTATTTGCTATAGCTGCCTACCATGACTATGAGATTAGATGTCAAAACGACATTCTTAAATGGATTTCTTGAGTGGAACATGTGGAGGGTTTTGCGTCCAGCCAAGACTTAGATATGGTTTGTAAGTTTAAGAAGTCCATTTATGGACTTGAATAAGTTTTACGGAGTTGGAATCTTCTATTCGATTAGGTTATTAGATTGTCTGGTTTCCTCAAGAACACAGAAGAATCATGTGTGTATAAAAAGGTCAGTGAGAGTAAGGTGGTTTTTTTGGTACTCTATGTGGATGACATCCTGATCATTGGGAATGATATCGGGATGATGTAGGGCATAAAAGATTATCTCTGTAAAAACTTCTCTATGAAAGACCTGGGTGAAGCTTCTTATGTCTTGGGAATAAAACTCTATAGAGATAGAGAGAATAAGCTTATTGGATTGTCTCAATCTATATACATAGATAAGATCTTAGAAATGTATAATTTCAGTAACTGTAAGATAATTAACATACCTTTCCGACATGGTATACATCTTTCGAAGAAAATGTGTCCGCAAACTAAAGATGAGAAGATTGGAATGTCTAATCTCCCTTATGCTTCGTGTTTGGGTAGCATTATGTATGCCATGTTGTGTACGCGACCTGATATTAGTCACTCGGTTAGTGTAACCAGTAGATATCAATCAAATCTGGGTAACGACTATTGGATGGCCGTTAAACATATCCTGAAGTATCTTAAGGGTACTAAGGATAAGTTTTTTATTTTTGGAGAAAGAGAACTGCAAGTTATTGGGTATACGGATTCAGATTTCCAATCGGATCCGGAAGATAGAAAGTCTACATCGGGATTTGTATTTACCCTTAACGGTGCTACAGTCAGTTGGAAAAGTTCCAAACAGGGATCGACAGCTGATTCCACCACAGAGGCGGAATATATTACGACATCTAAGGCTAGAAACTTTGTCACATAATTGGGAGTTGTCCCAAGCATTGAGAATCTGATTCCTTTGCAATGTGATAATATAGGAGCTGTTGCGTAAGCAAAGGAACCCACATCACATCAAAAGTCGAAGCATCTGGAACGAAAATACCGTATAATTCGAGAGATCGTGTCGCGTGGAGACATTATCGTATGCAAGATACGGAGTGAGGACAACGTAGCATATCTGCTTACCAAGACTATTCCTTCTAAGTTATTTGATAAGCATACAGAGGCGATAGATATGAGATACTATCGGTTATGGCACTAGAGTAAGTAGGAGAAATTATTGGAGTTGGTACTCGGCGTGCCAATTTCTCATGTATTTTCCTATAAATACGTGTATAAATAATATTTTATTATGAATAAAATATAAAGTTTCGTTAATATATTATCTTTTAAATGGTAAAGACGTACAAGACCAATGAATTATTAAGTTTTAATGTAATTGCAAAAGCGTCACAATTGATATTGAGAAATATTATAACAATATCATTCTTAAACAATTCCTGGTCAAGGTTTACATTCTTGGTCCGTAAGAAAAACCCGAGAGATCGGTATGTGTTGTATGTCGGAATAATGGATTCTGGTGGCTTATCTTATTAAGCCACGAGTCTATGGAGACTTGTATAGTCATGAAGGTGTTCATATCAGATGAGCACTGAACGACTCATGGAAGATTCCTAATATATGGTACATCTGCGTCAATAGGAATCTTCTTGAGTTGAGTAACATAGTGGTCCTTTGACTTGAGATATCACGGTGGATATATGAGTTATCCTCCACACTTCGATGACAGTCACGTCTTTGACCTTGTTTATGTTAGACATCCGCTTGTTCGTTGGGTGTGGATCAATGATCATGATATTCAGTGTTGTATCCGGAGAGGATCCATCAATCATACGTACAGGATTTAAGTGTCCACTTCATGAGATTGCGATTTACCAAATCCATGGCCATGGTACACTCGAAAATGAGTTCTGAGTATTATTGAGAAATCGTGAATCTATACGTCGATGTGATTATACCTTATGAGATTTGACGATTATATCTATGTCTCTGGTATTTATCCGGATACCTATGACGGAATGATTATACGTATGCGAAGATCTCAACTTGTATAGTTCAGTGAGAATACTTGTGGTCATCATAATTTATGAGTGAGTAAATTATGGACACGGGATTGGATTCCGTGACATATATACCTGAACTTAGAGAGTCTCACATAATCAAAAATACTCATAGAGCACTAGGGTGACTTCAAACGAATAATATTGATTATTTCGAAATCGTTTAACGGTTAAACGAAAATTACACATGCGAAGACATTCGGTAATTTCCTAAAATAATGCGTATATGTATTAGATACACAATTTGATTAGATATGTATTAATTAATTACCAAATTAATTTGAAACATATGTTAACCATAAATGTATTTTATCATTTAGTATAAATGTAGAAATACATTATACATTTAATTAAATGAATTAATTAATTAAAATATTGATTAATTAATTTATTAAATAAATGTATTTTAAATATATATATAAGTATATATCATTTATGGAAATGACATGTGTTATACATTACATGGTGACATGTGGCCTTTTTAAAGATTAATGGGATGAGATTTTTTTCTTATAATTGTTTCAAATAAAAAAATAATTTTTCTCTCTCCCTTGGACTAGTTTTCGGCCAAGGCATAGAAAATGGATTAATTCCTTTTCTTCTTCATAACAACAAAAATAGAGACTAAAATAGTGAACCTTGAGAAAGAAAAATTTGGTAGAATCAAAATCAAAGTTTAAGCTCAAAGATTTGGAAATTTACGGTAAGTTTCTTAATCTTTTAGCTAGGAAATTATTTCTTTTGCTTTTTTTTTGAGAATACATGAGATGTATATTTGATTTTATCTTCTCTTGATTTTTGGTTTTGTTTGTTGGATGCTTATGGGATGAATGCATGCATGTGTGATGAAACTTTGAGCTTAATAATGGTTATTAGAGTTCAATTTTCCCTAAGAAATTTAAGTTGTCATTCTAGAGTTTCTATGCCACTTTATGGAATCCTAGAATTGTTCTTGAGTATTTTTGGATGTGGTGAGATTTTAAGAATGTTGGAAAGATTGTTCTAATGCTAGATTGAAAGTCAATTTGGTGAAAATTTGATTAATTGGATTTTCTAGGGTTTATGCCTAATGCTAAACTGTGACTTTTCATCCTATGGATGCAATTGGGTATATTAGAAGTATACTAATCAGTTTAGTAGTGTTTTAGAAACACTTAAATGTGATTTTGAGACTATTGGACTAAAATGAGTAAAATGTAAAAAGTTTATATTTTAGGCTATTTTCAGCAATAAGGTATTTTGGACATTTTCAAATTTAATTTGGGATTCAATATTAAAATAAATAGTTTATTGTAATAGTCTAAATAAAAATTTTGAAATTTGAAAAATCTGATTTTTCGCCTTCCGCTTCACTACCCGGCAGAACCGTAAAAACGCCAACACATTGTTGCCTCTAGATTCAACTGTTAGGGTCTCGCTGAATGATAGATAACGAATGGAATGAGGCTCTTATCAATGAGCATTTTCATGAGATTGACCGAGATATCATCTTAAGCACTCATCTTCCTCTAGAATGCCAACAGCAGGCCGGCTGTGTTAGCACTATGATAAAAAGACTTTGGAGGAAAAGAATGAGCTGACAGCTTCTAGCTCTCCAAATGTAAAAACAGACAATGAAATAAAATACTGGAGCTTAGTTTTCCAGAAAAGATTAAGATCTTTCTTTGGAGAACGCTTTTCAAACATGCTCCATAATACACAAAGATTAAATAAGAAGAAAGTTTTGCATGAGGAGTGATGACCATTGTCAGAGGTACAACTGAAGATCAAAAACATTGCCAATGTTCTTCATGAATATATTGGCAGGAATCCATCTTTGTTGGTATTGGTAGTGTTGATGGTGGTTTTTCACATTGAGGAAATTTAAATATTGAGGAGGGGTAGAATGAGATTTATATTTGACTAAGGGATGATGATAAAGCCCAAGGGCTAGGATAAGCAGACTGAATTTGGCAGCAGAACCCGACCCCATTATGTAGAGGAGTTCTCCTGAAGGGAGAACCTACTGGTGACGAAGCAAGTTGGGTTACCGACCCGACCTAAAGAAGAAGTGCTGGATTTGGCAGCATTTGAGTATTTGTAAAAGGCGACGCGGGAGGGGGGGTCCATGTGTAGTAACCCGACCTGGTTGAAGAAGTCGGAGTTTCGAAAAATATATCCACCTCGGTATGCCGACCTAAAGAATTAAGATGAGATAACGTAAGGTTTTGGGGCTATTGCGGAAGCATCCATGTGACTGGAATTTAAAATTTTCTTCCAAAACCACTTTAAGGATCGTGGTTATGTCGTTGTTGATGTAAACAATATACTATTAAATTAATCTATATTATTTTTAACATGCATGTAATAAATTTTATTTATCAATATAAATAATATTTACTAATAATAAAAACATACTTTGATCTACTTATTAATTTTCTTGAGCCTTTTGAATATATTCCTCATTGATTTTCCCTTGCAGTAGTGCATCAAGTGTTGCACCTCTAGTTGACACACTAGCACTCATCTACAAATAAATCGTTTCCACTTTTGAGAACAAAGAAAACCATTTTTCTTTTCTGGGATATTGAAGTCTTGGAATCAAATCTTCAATTGCATATATATTTCATATTCACGTGCATGCTTTAAACATATATTTTGGCATCAATATGTGCAAACTTCATGCATGAATATATGTCTCAACGTGAACACATTGACATCATATGTGTGTATTTAAAACAAGCAACATCAATTGCTTATATAACAAAACAACAATCAATACTTCTCACGTGAACACACACACACATATATAAGTATATGATTTGTTTGAATTGTATCCCAATACAATAAGGTCAATCTAATATCTCTCCAAATCAAATTTGATCTCTTAAAGATTCTTTCCAAAATAAATTAGGATACTTAATCAAATTAGAAATCCTAATTAAATAAAACTTTCCTATTTAATCTTAATTAGGACTCTAATTAATTTGGGTGCTAGCCCACTAAATTAAAGCCCAGAGATTAAATATTATTTTGACATAATAATTAATAAAATATTAATTAATTAATTTACTTACCTAATTTTAATTAACAATTAATTAAAAATACATTTATAAATATCAAAAATTTATTTAAACAATTAAATCTAATTTTATATTTCGAATTTATTAATCAAATTAATATTTCTGAAATATCTCGAATATCCTAATCTGAGTAGGAAACGCCAAAATAATTATTTATTAATTTTTAATATACATCCTCAAATTTTTAATATAGACGGGAACTATATTGTGCGACCGTCATAGGTCCATTATCGAGTAGCAGTGGGATAATATTAACTCTTTAATATTTCATCTCTATGATATTCCACAGACCATGGGTAATCGCCTAGCAGCAAGCCATGGCCCCTAGTCGATGAATGAAGTGGGAAAACATATGAACCTTTTAGAATACACTTCGAATATGTCATCTTATTTCTTCCGATATTTATGTTTCTTATCGAGTATGAGATCATGGTAAAGTCAAATCCTTATACTTGACATATCTTTAAACTTTATCTTGTGGATTTAATATCTCTAAGATATCGACTGCTTTGGCCAAAGACTTATATCAACAACTTTGAGTTTCCTTGAAACATCTCTAACTTTTATTATCAAAGCTATCAGATCCCATCTTGAAACATACGTGACTTCATACGTCAATCGCTTAAGGCCATCTAGTATTTATTCAAAGGACGTGGATAGTCGAATGAGGATATACTAGTGAACCAATAGTATTATCGCACAAGTCATCATATGATCTCAGGTCAGAAAAATATGACGACATTAATGTATTATTACAAAGATCAATATAGGCGACACACAACAATATTGGTCAAGTGATATATTATTGTCCTATATAACAATCACATTTTACCAAGAACTTAGTTTAAGACATATATAAATATCGTTGACTCTCATAATCACAAACGTCTTTTGGATTAACGATATTCATTTGACATAATGTCTCAGGACATACACACAAAATATGAATGTAATAATATATAGTTAATAAATGCCTTTTATTAATAAATAATAAACTATATTACAAACTTTATGCCTTAAATCATTACATCCATAACTGGTTATAGGGCATACACTCTAACAGATCACATGCCGACATATGTTGAAGTCATGTGACGCATCCCCTAGTTGAAAGATAAGCTTCTAGAAGGCTAATGATGATTGTAGGAAAAGTAATGGTTCTCATTGGAAGTAGCCCCTGTCAGCCGCCATAGGACGATGCCGTGGCAGAGTAAAGCCGCCATAGGCTGCTAGACACCGGTGCAGTGACAGTGAAATGAAGTATTTTGATTGGCGCATATCAGAGTATTTGAGGAGAGTTGCGATGACAATGATGGTAAGGTGACATAGGCTGACATCATAGGCGGTGGAATAGTGAATTTGGAAGCCTATATAAATGGGTTGAAGATTCAGATTCAAGGGATAACAAATTTCACATCTTACAACTTGTAAAAAAAATGAAGAGCATAAAAACTAATGATAAAGAGAGAAAGTTAGTCGGTTACTAGACCAAATGAGTGAATTGTAACGGATTATAGTAAGACTCGAGGTGTTATAAACTCCTTGTAAGCTTTTATTAAAAATAAAAGCTTGCCTATGCTCTTCAGAATATATTGGCAGGATTCCATCTTTGCTAGTATAGGTGGGAGCCTTAAATGAGAGAGAGTTTGGAATTGTTTTTCAAGCTTTACAAAAAGAGAGGTGGGGCATGTTATTGTAGTGATGTAAGTTATTTGGGAAGCAATGAACAATTTTATGTTTCAGCATCAGGTCATCCCGCATCACCAAGTGTTGTTGAGAGTTGAGAATGTCATGGATTTTGGTGAGAGATCAAATCCTCTTCAGGGAATAGGGATCATGTTGGCGTATTTGCGGTTTTATCGGGTATCGCATCAGAACTTGAAAAATCAGATTTTTCGAATTTCAAAATTTTTTCTTTAGACTATTAAAATAAAATATTTATTTTAATATTGAATCCCAAATCAAATTTAGAAATGTCCAAAATACCATTTAGCCGAAAATATCAATAATATACAAACTTTTATAATTTTCTCATTTTAGTCCAAAAGTGTCAATTACTCATTTAAGTGTTTCCAAAATACTACCAAAATGATTAGTATACTTCTAATATACTCATTTTGATCAATAAAATGAAAAGCCCTAATTTTAGTATTAGACATAAACCCTAAAAATTCAATTAATCAAATTACATCAAAATTGACTTTCAATCTAGCTTTAAACTAATCTTTCCAATATTCTAAGTGTCTCACCACATCCAAAAATATTCAAGAACAATTCTAGGATTCCATAAAGTGGAATAGAAACTCTAGAATGACAACTTACAATTCCTTGAGAATATTAAACTCTAAAAGCTCTTATTAAGGTCAAAAATTCATCACACATGTATATTTTCTTAAATTTCCAAAATCTTTAAGTTAAAGCTTGGATTTTTGATCTCACCAATTTTTGTCTTCCTTAGGGTTTATTATTTAGTCTGTTTGTTTCTAATGTTGAAGAAAATGAACAATCTTTTTTTAAATATATAACACATGTTATATTCATAAATGACATATACTTATATATATATATATATAATATATATTATATATATATTATATATATATATATATTCAATCAATAAATCAATTAATTAACCTTTTAATCAACTAATTAATTTAATTAAATATATAATGTATTTCTACATTTAGACTAAATGATAAAATACATCATTGGATTACATGTGTTCCAAAATCATTTGATAATTAATTAATGCGTATCTAATCAAATTATGTATCTAATACATATACACATTAATTTAGGAAATTACCGAATGTCCTCGCATGTGTAATTTTCGTTTAATTGTTAAACGATTTCCAAATAATCAATATTATTCGTTATAAGTCCCCTAGTGCTCTACGAGTATTTCGATTATGTGAGACTCTCTAAGTTCAGGTATATCTGTCACGGAACCCAATTCTGTTTCCATAATTCACATACTAATAAATTATGATGACCACAAATATTCTCGATGAACCATACAAGTTGAGATCTTCGCATACATATTATCCTTTCATTATAGGTATCCAGATAATGTAACATCCCCGATCTGAGAGATGTCACCGGCAGGGGATAGATCGCACTAACCCCATAAGCCTCTGACTCTGATATACCATAAAACTATACGCTTCTTACTTTAAATAAATAAATAAATAAATATATATTATATATATATATATATATATTATATATATGACCGTGGCCCAATCTTACAACTTGGCATACAATTTAACTTTAATAACTTTATACATAAAGACACAAATCTTAAATAGTACAAGACTTTTACTTGACTCAGACTGAACTCTTACTCTATTTCTGACTCGACTGGTGGACTCAGACCCACTAGTGACTACCATCAGTATCCGTCCTCTCGAGCTTGTCCTCTTGGAATACCTACAAAACAAACACTGGGAGTGGGGAGTTAGATCACCGTACGATCTAAGTGAGTGGACAAAAAATGAAAAACTGTTATAAAAACTTTTGGTTCTAAAACCAAAACCTCATAAAATAGCTTTATAAGAAAACTGGTTTCTGTTTTTAAAAATTTGAACTTCTTTCTAAAATCTCTTATAAAACTATTGTTTCAGCAAACTTTCTTTTCTAAAAGCTCTTTTGAAAACTATAACTGAAAACTCTTTCTGAAATCTGTGTCTCTGTCTGAAAAACTTAACGTATGAGGGCTTTACGTATTGCCGTCCCCCATACGCCTAACTGTAGCCAGCAGTGCAAATCCATGCCTTTGGGGCGTTACGTATCACCGTCCCCCAAAGCATGCCACTATTGTCTCTGAAACTGGTGGTCTTGGGGCATTACGTATCGCTGTAGGCACTGCATTTTTGCATATAAGTCCCTATGATGAGTCTCATTTAGAGGCACTACTTTTTATGTCACGGAAGCCGCAGGAAACGGACGTCGGAAGGGGAAATTCAGAATAAGTATGTCATCAGGTTCATTTCACAAGTTCACTATTTTCGTTCGTGTTGCGTTCGTGCCTACGTTCGAACGTCAAGCAGATTGCGGGCGTTCATGTAGCGTTCGAATCGGTGTTCGAATGACGTCGGTATTTCTAGTTTTGCTGCTAGCCTCACACCCAAGCCCAATTAGCCCACCAAAGCCCATAAGACACATCCAAATTAATAAAATACATATTTAACACATGGTGAAATTAAATAAAATCTAAAAATCACATACCAATTAAAATAAATATCAAATAAAATCATGCCTAATTAAAATCAATCAAGATTATTATATACCAAACTAAACAAATTTTATTCCTAAAACCAAACAAATTAAATATTTTAACTTCCTAATTAGCCAAATCTTGTCCCCAATTAAATATATGTTTTCCTTGTTTAACACCAAATCATATCTCACCTTTATTGCATGATATCCCTTCATTGTCAAGCAAGGAGAAGCCCTAGCCTTTTGCCTATAAAAAGAACCATTCACCTCACATCTAAACCCTAGCACATTGATAAAAACCATAAAAATTCTGCAAGTCATTGACACCCTAGCTCATTCACACAGAAAACTCCTAGTTCATTCACATAAGAAACACCCGAGCTCATTGACACAACTCTCCCTCACTCTCAATAATCGAAAATCAAAAACCAAAGAACCCACATTGCCTTGACCAAAACACATCCCGAATAGCCCCCTTTACCACACCAAAACAGTCCCCTAACCACACCATAACAGCAGCCCAAACCACACCCAAAACAGTCCCCAAATACACCAAGAACAGTAGCCTAAAACACCAAAAACATTGACCAAAATACAACAAAAATACAGCAGAGAATCGGAGTCGAAACAGCAGCGAATCGGAGTCAAAACAGTAGCTTGAGCGGTGGAACAGCGAGGAAAGGCATGAACTTGTGAACTAGAGGAGTTGAGGAGCATTTCCTCCCTTTTCGACGACCATGCGTTGTACTTCCGAGAGTCGACATAAAAGGTTAGACCTGATGGTACTTTTCCTATTATTTCCATCTATCTTTTTAATTGTTTTATTCATCTTTGTCGCATGAGAGTCATTTATTAGTGCATGATTGTGGCCCTTGAATGAATGAAAAATGTGTTGCCTCTCGTGGTATATAGGATGGAAACCCGGACATAAATTCTATAGCCGATTCCGAATGGACGGTAGTACGATATGTACTCGGGATACAACTCCACGTACCACTTGAGTACTCGGCACATACTTTATTTTATCTTGACTTTTTTATTGTCGTCATTTATTTTCTGCATCTTATTTATTTGAGTAATGATGAGGTCAAGCGCATGGGCTTAGTAAGTGCGATTAAAAGTCCTCTATTTTGAGAGGTTAAAATCTTTTACCACGATGATTTGCCGCGCCGGATAATGTATATTCGATTGGATGTGAGATATATTCAATCGGATACACGAAGTCTGATACAATTATCTTTACTTTTTATATGTGTCTTATGTTGTTTGCGCATGGGCTTAGTAAGTACGATTAAATGTCCTCTATTTTGAGAGGTTAAAATCCTTTACCACGATGCTTTGCCGCGCCGGATAATGTCTATTCGATTGGATGTGAAATATGTTCAATCGGATACACGAAGTCCGATATCATTGTCTTCACTTTTTTATATAAGTATTGATATAATCGGTAAACGATGACACATGCATTAAGGGAATTTTGTCTGATAATAATTAATGTGTATTTATATTAGATACATAATTAGATTAGATACACATCATTAACATATTGTATGTTGACACATGTAAAATAAGTTATTATTAAATTCATTAAAGTAATGAATTATAATTATTATTAACTTTACATGTGTAAAGTTGATTATTATCAAATATATATTACTAGTAATATATATGGTTATTATTTGTGCCATGTGTGTGCATATTTACCAAAGCTTTATTTAATTATTATTTTGAATAAAAGTTGACCAAATATTGCATACACTCACGCCACTTTTGGAATTTATAAAAGGAAATTGTTTTCTTTTTCAAAAAGGTGGTGTTGACCATATATATTTAATACACCTCTCTCTCTCTCTCACGTTTTTTGGTTGAAAAATTAAGAAAGAAAAGTTGTTTTCTTTATTCTCCAAGCTTCTCTCATGGCCGACACTTACCAAAGAAAGGGACCCAAATTTTGTTTGATGAAACAACAAGAAAAAGTGAAGGAAAACAAGAAAAGGCTTAAGGATTCATGGAGATTAAAGGTAATCTAATTCATCCTTGAGCTTAGAAAATTATTTTAATTGTTCTTGTGTTCCTAGAACATGTCTAGGATTCATGTGTGAAGTGTTATTTTGGATGAAATTAGTGTATTTTACATCCAATTTTATTCAAATTGTTGTTGGACAATATGTTGCCATTCTAGAGTAATTGATCCACTCTAAATAGCCTAGAATTTTTATAGAGTTCTTAATTTGTGGTGACTTTGGATTGATGTTTGATTAATTAGATTGATCTTGGTGAAAATTGTAATTAAAGTATGAATTTTTATGAATTTTGGTCTGCAGATCAGATCTGCCCAAACTGGAAATTCTGGGATATTTTTGATGTCCTACGAATGTAATGGATGTGTTTTGGGAGTTGGCACAATTTCCGGAAAGTGTTTCCGACTTGAAATAAGCGAAAACGTCCAAAAACGGCGTTACCAGGTGAATTTTGAACCAACCGAGTGACGGCTGTGAAAACAGTGATTTCGTCACTGTTCGGGCAGCCCATGAACTATACCGACACTATTGGATCTGACCTGGGCAGTTTCCATAAGTGTCGGGTAGTCGGTTCGGTCAAAAACACGTTTTAGGCCATTTTGCGTAAAAACAGTTTTCGTAAAAGTTTCGCGAGTTTTCAACTAGTTTATGTCAATATTTGATATTGAATAAATATGTTTAGGTGAAATATAAATCAATTATTCATATTAAATATTGAATAATTTATTCGGTATTTTGAAAAAGTTTTAAAATACGATTTTGCCCGACCGCGCATTCCGCTGCGCCCTATCGCCCAAAATCCCAAAAAAAAATGGTATCAGAGCGGGCTCGATGATTCATCCATTATATTATTCATGCTTGATATATGATATGTAATCCAATTTTAATGTTCACACATGCTTAGAATCTAGATACGTTTCTTTACTGTTCAGTTCTACGCTAACGAACATGTAACAGAAATTTAATTGTTAGATTGAGTTATGTGTTCTAAGGTAGAATTAAATTGTTAAAAAATGATTTAGATTAAAATTATGCATTGGATGTAGAGTTAAGCTTCCGTAGTAAAATCCTCGCTTTTAAATATGGCTGTAAAGTAACGTGTATTGATACATGTTCCTTTGTCCGTCTTGTCAATACGATTTATGGGTATTTTTCTATAAGTGCATCCGAGAACGTGCCAAAGCTGTGAGGGTGTAGTTATAGGATTATTATACATATCGGTTATATATTGATACTGGATAAATTCAAGTGAAAGTGGAAATTCTGAACGTGCCAAAGCCGTCAGGACACACCGGTAGCTTGAGTATGTCATTGACAAGTGTAGCCTTGATACGCCTCCCTGTGAACGTGCCAAAGCTGTCACAGCGAGAAACGGCTAGGACCAAAACTGGGAGTCACTGGTGAGTGATTGAAAACGAGTTGTCTACCTAATGAATATACGTAGGCGAGAACGTGCCAAAGCTGTGAGTAGAAATATATTCATGGGATCCCACTCTCACTATGGAATTCAATTTAATTATTGAATTCCCGTTGTCCGTTGGGGATTACGATATTACGTAAAGTAGTGGGAGACACTGCTGAGTTTAAAATCCATAACTTAAGCAGTGCGTAATTTCTTGGAATTTACTGCTTTGTTTTCCTTACATTCTATACTGTTTATAGATTTATGCTTCTAATCCACTACATGCTTATTATTAGAATAGGTTTTCTGACGTTACCTATGGTTGCGTAGTTATAGAATAGGTTCTAGAAAGACAGTAGACTTAGATATTGTTAGATTAGTTCAAACCATCGGGAAATGTTTTTCGATTTTCTTGAAAAACAAGATGGTTTGTGAATTAGTTTCTAAGTCACGATTATTTAATCTAAAATTATATCTGTGTTTAGGATATTATTCTAGTAAGAACTGTTTCTTATGCAGTAAGAATTGACATGAATCAGTTTATGTCTCTAGATTCTTGACTGACATTAAGAAAACCCCTTAAGTGTTTGGTTATCTTTTAATGACATTTCTTGGCTTTTAGTGACTTTTAGAAGTCACGTGTCTGACACAATTTGCTAATCAATCATTTATAATCGTTGTGAATAATTGAACACAAATTATAAAGCTTAAGAAATGAGATACATATAGTTGTGTGTAGAGAATATCGATTCTCGCAATACGACAACTGTAGGTATTGGATACCGGATCTCCTGTCTAGTTAATTAAAATAATATTTAATAACTGTTTTGATATTTGATATCAGACTTGTGACTATTGGATAGTTACTTGTTCCGTATAAACAGTTGTTACATATTTTAAGACGACTAGTAGTGTCATTAATGAAAAGATAAACATTTAGAAAAATATTCGGTAAAATAAATAACTTAGAACTTTGCTTTATGAGATTTTATCATAAAAGCATCAGATGCTTATTCCTTATGGTAAATGATGGTCTGATATGAGATCACACCACATATCCTTATCCATTTAATGAATATTGTATTCAGGTGTGGTTAAATCTCATTTAACCGATGATTGTCATTGGAACACCGATTTATTAAACTAATACATTTGATGTATGTGGTTTAATGAATTAATAATTGCCTTAGATAGTTTTCTTTACTCCGTAACTTAGTTAATGAATTGTCACGACTTAGTTACGTGTTCCTAATAGAAAACATGTTGAACGTCCTGAATTGTTCAAGAACTGTCAATATGTTACTAATGAAACTCAGATAGAATATTTTGAATAGTTCAAAGATATTTTATCTGTAGTGTTGAAAACTTTATCTTTGGAAATTCATCGCGCGTCTTTGAATTGTTCGAAGATGTTTGATTTGATCAAATTCATGAATTTAAGGCAATTAGTTCTAAGGTTATTTAATGAATGTGATTCTTACTCGATATTAAACTTCCACGATTCCATTTTGATGGAACTGGTCAGTGGGAGTAATCAAATCTTATATGATTTGATTCATTGATATTGAGTGTTACCGAGTTGGTTTTCAATACTCTTGGGGTTATGTTCCAGTAACACTATTTCGTCTATTTAATTCAAGTTCCATTTGTTCCTACAGTTACATATATGATATGTATACTAGAAAATTCGAATCTTGAAAAGTTTGAGATTTGAAAATTTCTTTTGTATAATGGTTATATAATTGAAAGTACTTGTGCCTCGGAGGTACGAGTGTAAATTTTATCATTTATTCTATTGGATAGAATATTGTATTCTATTTTATAGAATATCTTTTCTACGATCCCGAGTAATAAAATGATTTTGTTACTTGGTGGTTAACATTGGATGTTGACGATTGCAGAAGAGACTTGACTTATTGAAGCCAAATGTGAGAATGATAAACTGTAATGGAACTACATAATTAATAAGATGAAAAGATCCTTAGACATCTTCCGTATAAGTTTAATATGATGTCAGATTCATTTACAAAGTATTTGATACTTAATGATTCTGATATTTTCTTATCGAAGAAAATTATCCTATAACTCATAATGAGAGAGATATTTGATATTGATTCCAGATATTAGCATTGAACCATAGATCTAAGATTGTTCATTGACCGGCGTAAACACACACGTATAACGCAAGCACACGTATCGTTCAAGTAGTATAAAAATATCGATCCCACGATGACTTAATTCCTACTGTTGTTATTAATTATTGATACTATTTATTTACAGGTATCTAATTATAGGGATAAGAGAATGATTGTTTTTGTTGGTTGAATGTGGATTTTCTAATTAAAATAAAAACAGACTCAAAAGAAAATACTAAGAAAAATAAAAGAAAAGACTCAAAGATCTAGGGTCGTGACTCCACACAATATTAATAAAAAGATGAATTGATTCTCTTATATATGTGTAATAAATTAGTTTGCTAACCTGGAACACAAAAATATGCAAAAGCCTCTGTCGATGGTCAGACGCAAATACCCAGTATAACCCAATTGAACCATATGTCTATGTCAACTAAATTACCTGGATTCATTAAGATTAAGTTCCAATTATGGCTACCCCCGCCCGACAGGTATATGTCTATCCTGTAAGGAAATCTATTAAAGGATTATATATCTTCAAGGAAGATCGTGGGCTATTGAATCTATGGCTGAAACCTAAAATCCTTATGTCTAGTTCATTTTAAGTTTACCACATCAATCTTATTGGTGATCAGACAACACAAGGCATTAAGCTTAAGACTCAATAAACAAACTAAGAATTACCCAATAAATAATTAAATCAATTATTAAGCCTAGTAATATTGTGTTTCATCACTTCCCTAGAATAAAATAAAATGCTAGTGTTAGAGGATTAAATTTTAATATTTCTTATCTAAGAATCTCACTTATTATAATATATAAATTATTTTCTGTTCTGGTTTCTCAGGAATTAATAATATTAAACATTTAAAACCAGCCATATATGCGGTAATCCATTTAGTCCAATTACACCAGCCATATAGGCAGTAAAGTAATTTATATTTAGACCGACCATATAGGTGGTAATAAAGTCTGACATTAATTAATCCGGTTAAATTATAATTTATAAATTATAATTAAGTGAGATTTACCTAGATAATTATATTAAATGTTTCACCTTTTACCCAGCAGTAAATTAACTACTGAACATAAAAGAAGAAAAAGAATATAAAATAAAATTTTATTACAAAAAGTAAAAGTGAATAATTAAAAATACTAAAAGTAAAAATGCTAAATTTAAATTACAAAAACTTAAACACACAAGATGCAATCCTTAAAGTCCTTACAGAACTCAAGGAAGGCATAATTTGAATTTTGAAATCGAGCTGAATTTATAGGCGTCAGTAGGGGTCTGGCGTCGCGACGCGAAATTGTGTCGACGTGGCAGCTTCTAGTTCGTCGCTTCAGATTTTGGATATGGTGATAAGGTGACACGTGGAAAGGTGGTTGGGTGCTCAATTATTGTGACACGTGGCAGCTGGTGATTGGTTGATGAAGATTATTATCCGCCACATGTCAATTTCGGATAAGTGAGTCAATAATTGATGCTGACGTGGCGACACGTGGCGAAAGGGACTGTCGGCACCATAGAATGATGACACGTGGCACGCTGTGATTGGTGATGATTTGGCACTTTGACTCGGTCAACTGGTGATGTGGATGATGACGTGGTAGACACGTGGAGTGACACGTGGTGATGGCGACTGTCGGCATCGTAGGATGATGACACGTGGCATAGCGCACGTTAGCAGATCGGCTGTGATGGTGACACGTGGCACGGTGCACGTTAGCAAAGTCAAACTTTTCTCAAATTCTGACTTGTGGACCCGGCGCACGTTAGCAAGTCTTGGTGCATGTTAGGCGTCGCGACGCGCCCAAATTTCCAAAATGCCCTTTTTGTCCAATTTTCACTGTTTTGGCCCAAATCACCTCCAGAGAGTCCTGAAACTATACAAAATATGAGTGGGAAATAGTGATATAATTACCACTCATCACACACCCAAACCTAACATTTTGCTAGTCCTCAAGCAAAACATAGAATAAAATAACATAAACATCTTTAAAATAAAATTTAACTAAGCCACTTTCGTAGGGATCACGATTGCATTTAGCGTATGCAACAAGCCTTTAAACCCCTAGGTGTCCCTAGTGGACGAGTTGTAGTCTCGTGAGGGTTTATAGCAATGATACCCACAAACATTTTACAAAAGTAAAAAGGTAGTGAAACTAATGCACACAAAAGCAAAAAGACAAGTCAAAATAGAATAAAGAAGTTAGTGACTAATCAGGTGAAACTTCTACTCCAAGTTACTAGTTGTTTTCTTTTCCTTCTAAATTACCGAATAAGTAAATTCTCCTATTATATTTACCATTCTCCATATACACAGCCGACAAAATATTAAACAACTCATTTTTGCCCACCACAGTCACAAGTGCAGTTGATAAGAGAGTAATATTTTTGTCCTAAAGTTTTATCAGAATTCACACCTTTTTCTAGCAATGGAATAATTTTTCTGATTTTCTGATTTTTTTTCTTTGATTTTTGATTTTTTCTTTGATTTTTAAATTTTTTTTTTATTTATATACAATATCTTTCGTCTATGTAGCGAGCTTTGGGTCGGTGGCTCCCAAACCAGTTGGCTTTAGGGCATCAGGTGTTAAGACACCCCTACGGACTTAATTACTCAGACTTCAGATATATATATTTTTGCAGCATCTTTGATCCATGTAGCGAGCTTTGGGCCAGTGACTCCCAAACCAGTTGGCTTTAGGGCAGTAGGTGTTAAAACACCCTTACAGACTTAATAACTCGGATCTTAGATTTTTTTTACTCCATTGCTTTTTGAGATGCTTCATCCAATTAAACTATAGCACTGAATATTACAAACTTTTCAATTTTAGCTCATGTCCGTATGTTACAATGCATGTTAATAATATCTGCTAACTGAGCATATGAAGATCCATTTTAGTAAGTTTCATGGAGAATTTACAAATTAAATAATTTAAAATGAAATAAACAAAAACTAACTTGTTTAAAAAATGGTTTAAGATACGTCTCAGGAGTGAAAACTCCTTACTCAGCTATCTCTTACCAATTTCACCTTTTTAGTCAAAATAAAAACACAAAATATTTTTGTAATTTTTTCAATTTTTCAAAATTTTTTGTATTTTCTGAAAAATTTTGGACTAAAAACAAAGTACTGATCAACTAATTCCCTCCCCCAAACCTAAATGATACATTGTCCTCAATGTCTTAAATAGTAGAATAAGAGTTTAGAAGATAATACCTGGATAGCTGAAATTCTACATGAAATTAAAGGTTAAGATCCAGATTAATCCGTCGCCTCTTACCACGATCGTCCTCGGACCAATTTATCTTTGAAAGGATAGGGTCAATTTGTGGTTTATAGGCTAAGAGTTGGTCTATTAGATCCGGAGCAGTTCTGGCAGTGAAGATGAGTTCTTTTAAAGGTTTTGATACGAACCCATTTCTCCGAGCATCATCAAGAAACACACAAAGAAAATCATAAAATCCATCAACGTTAAACAACCCAATTGGTTTCTGGTATATGTTCAGGTTCGCCCAAGATATCACTATAAAAATTTCCTCCAATGTGCCCAAGCCACCTGGCAAAGCAATAAAAGCATCAGAACGGTTAATCATTTCTACCAGTCGTTCAGACATACCTGGCACAATTATCACTTCTCTGTTTGATGGTCCAATAAGATTTGCTTCCGCCAAGGGTTTTGGGATGATTCCCAAAATATGACTGCCTCCTTCCTGTACAGCCTTTGAAACGATCCCCATAAGTCCAAGATTCCATCTGCCATATACTAAGTGCATATTCCTTGCAGCTAAGACTCTACCAAATTCATGTGCTGCTTCTACGTATTGTGGCTTAGTACCAACACTAGTACCGCAAAACACACTGATGTTTTCAACTCGTCTTCTTGAAGTGGCTTCCATGTTTTACTCATGATGTCTTCAAAAGTGCAATGATGAGTTGAATTTATAACACCTGAAAAGGGTGAGTAATAATAGCAATAGTATCTTCCATAGGACATTTGTTAGCTAAACAACAAAAGAAATCGTGAAAGGTCAAAAAATCTGGATTCTGTCTACGAAAATAAAGATAATTACAACAGAAAAGCAAATCAAAGCAATAATTAAGGCAACAGAATTGTGTACGCAATACGCCACTCGCTTAGTATAAATTCATCAGGATGCGTCTCAAGAATCAATTCTTTACTTAGCCATCACTAATGAATTAGTTCTCATCTTTGCCAAACACCATTCCTTCTGTCTTATGCTTTGGTTGAGCTTTTCCCTAAAAAATAACACACAAAATTAAAAACTCTACAACATGTATACACAAAATATAAAAATAGAAATTACAACAAAGTGCACGGGTTGCCTCCCTGCTAGCGCTAAATTTTTTGTCTTCAGCTAGACGTGACTGAAATCCATCTGTCAAGGAGGTTTCAGCGTCGTTTTGGATGTCCGATTAAAGACAATCACATGAGCGTTGTTTTTGAAGGGTCTCTTCCAACGGTAAGGTGGTAAAAAGAGTTTTGTCCAATTCAGTGCTCGTGCCATATTTTTTATCTTTGTCGCTCCAGTAATTCCTGAAAAGAAAGAAAGAAAATCAGGAGGTCTCGTATGGTGCTTGATTTTGAATGGGAGTTCCATTCTGTCAAGCTTCTGGGTGATATCTTTGATTTGTACTCCCCAAAACAATGATGTTTCGCTTGAATGCTCTGAATCTTTAATAAGTTCAGACATTTGCTCGTCAATTTGCTATACTTCTTGCTCCACATTTTCTTCACAGATGTATTTTAGAATTTCCGTATTCAATTCTTCATCCGTCATCTGTGAAATGCATGCTCCATAAGTGTCAATCTGAGTATGTAAAGTTATGTCTGTTTTTAGGACTTCATCCTCTGATCTGAGTGAAATGATTGGCTCAGGTAGATCTTCTTCAAACATTTGTGCAATGGAAGCTCCAAGATCTTCATTTGGAGGAAAGAAAGTTTCATCCTCCTTTGTTGGTACAGTTGGTACAAATAGCTCAGCTTCTTTATCCTCGTCAGAGTCAGAATAATAAAAATCAAATTGAGACTTTGTTGGTTCAGGTTCCTGAACTGTTACCTCTGATTCTTGATACTGCTCAGCCTCGTCCTCTGTTATGATGTCATGATGAATCTCAGGATATTCGAAGGCTTCTTCAGTATTATTTGAATTTGCTCCGTGAGATATGTGATTCAGGTTATCTGTTAATTGTCTAACTTGATCTGTCATCCTCTGTATATACGCCGCTTGACTCTGAATTTGTGCATCAAATTGAGCTTCCCATTCCTCGAACCAATCTTTGAGCATGTGAATCAACTGATCTTCCTCTGATGGTTCTGGTTCTTGATGAAGATCGTAGATGGATGGTGGATAAAATGGAAAATGTGATGATTCTTCGTACCTTGAATGATTCCAATAAGCCCGCCATTCTGAAAGGTATATACATTGATCGCTCGGGTGGTTACCATCACATATTACACATCTCCCCATTTCGTTCTGATGAGCAAATGTAGTATTGCTTGATTCTAACATCCAGTGATAGTTTTTGGGCTGGACAACAGGCCTCAGAGAACCAGACTGTTGCTCCCAGATTTGGGGTGTATCTCCTAGTAAAGCTCGTGATCTTTCAATCTCCCAATAATGTTCCATTTTTTTTAATCACCTGAAAACAAAAGAAAGAAATAAAAATTACAGATAAAAATAAAGAAAATTAGATACAAGTAAATTAGATAGCTTCAAAATTAATAACTCAAGAAAAATAAGTCCCCGACAACGGCGCCAAAAACTAGACCGGCGTAAACACACACGTATAACGCAAGCGCACATATTGTTCAAGTAGTATAAAAATATCGATCCCATGAGGACTTAATTCCTACTGTTGTTATTAATTATTGATACTATTTATTTACAGGTATCTAATTATAGGGAGAAGAGAATGATTATTTTTGTTGGTTGAATGTGGATTTGCTAATTAAAATAAAAACAGACTCAAAAGAAAATACTAAGGAAAATAAAAGAAAAGACTCAAAGATCTAGGGTCGTGACTCCACACAATATTAATAAAAAGATGAATAGATTATCTTATATATGTGTAATAAATTAGTTTGCTAACCTGGAACATGAAAATATGCAAAAGCCTATGTCGATGGTCAGACGCAAATACCCAGTATAACCCAATTGAACCATATGTCTATGTCAACCAAATTACCTGGATTCATTAAGATTAAGTTCCAATTATGGCTACCCCCGCCCGACAGGTATATGTCTATCCTGTAAGGAAATCTATTAAAGGGTTATCTATCCTCAAGGAAGATCGTGGGCTATTGAATCTAAGGCTCAAACCTAAAATCCCTATATCTAGTTCATTTTAAGTTTACCACATCAATCTTATTGGTGATCAGACAACAAGAAGCATTAAGCTTAAGACTCAATAAACAAATTAAAGAATTACCCAATAAATAATTAAATCAATTATTAAGCCTAGTAATATTGTGTTTCATCACTTCCCTAGAATAAAATAAAATGCTAGGGTTAGAAGATTCACATTTAATATTTCTTATCTAAGAATCTCACTTATTATAATATATAAATTATTTTCTATTCTGCTTTCTCAGGAATTAATAATATTAAACATTTAAAACCAGCCATATATGCGGTAATCCATTTAGTCCAATTACACCAGCCATATAGGCGGTAATTATCTGTCACATAAAAACCAGCCATATAGGCGGTAAAGTAATTTATATTTAGACCGACCATATAGGCGGTAATAAAGTCTGACATTAATTAATCCGGTTAAATTATAATTAAGTGAGATTTACCTAGATAATTATATTAAATGTTTCACCTTTTACCCTAGCGGTAAATTAACTACTGAACATAAAAGAAGAAAAATAAAATAAAATAAAATTTTATTACAAAAAGTAAAAGTGCATAATTAAAAATACTAAAAGTAAAAATGCTAAATTTAAATTACAAAAACTTAAACACACAAGATGCAATCCTTAAAGTCCTTACAAAACTCAAGGAAGGCATAATTTGAATTCTGAAATCGAGCTGAATTTATAGGCGTCAGTAGGGGTCTGGCGTCGCGACGCGGAATTGTGTCGACGTGGCAGCTTCTGGTTCGTCGCTTCAGATTCTGGATATGGTGATAAGGTGACACGTGGCAAGGTGGTTGGGTACTCAATTATTGTGACACGTGGCCGCTCGTGATTGGTTGATGAAGATTATTATCCGCCACATGTCAATTCGGATAAGTGAGTCAATAATTGATGCTGACGTGGCGACACGTGGCGAAAGGGACTGTCGGCACCATAGAATGATGACACGTGGCACGCTGTGATTGGTGATGATGTGGCGATGATGTGGCACTTTGACTCGGTCAATTGGTGATGTGGATGATGATGTGGCAGACACGTGGAGTGACACGTGGTGATGGCGACTGTCGGCATCGTAGGATGATGACACGTGGCACAGCGCACGTTAGCAGATCGGCTGTGATGGTGACATGTGGCACGGCGCACGTTAGCAAAGTCAAACTTTTCTCAGATTCTGACTTGTGGACCCGGCGCACGTTAGCAAGTCTTGGTGCATGTTAGGCGTCGCGACGCGCTCAAATTTCCAAAATGCCCTTTTTGTCCAATTTTCACTGTTTTGGCCCAAATCACCTCCAGAGAGTCCTGAAACTTTATTTATCTACAAAATAACACAAAACACATCAAAATATTAACAAAACTGAAGAAACTATACAAAATATTAGGTTAAATGAGTGGGAAATAGTGATATAATTACCACTCATCATTCATGGCTTACGATGATCAAGTTTTGAACTTGATTAGGCTTTCGTTATGAATAGTTCATAAAAATGTGCAAGTTGTTTGCGCAGCAAAAAGATAGTGAGCTTGATAAAGGTTTGACCTTTATAGTACGACAGTGAGAAAGGTTATACTCAGTAGTCTATTATAGATTCTGAGGAAGCTTGTCTTTTGTCGCACTGATTGAACGATTAAGGATATGTTGGTTAATGCATATATTAAACTATGTATTTTGGCTAAAGAATGCAAAGTGGCGTTCTTGAGTGTTTTCTTTGAATGAGAGATCCGTCATGATTTCTTAGTTTAAAGAATTCATTCTAGAATAGCCATAGAGATTGTATTATGCCAAGATCACCGTTTGATATTTTAACTTACAGAGCCTATTGTAGACTCAAATAAGCTTTCTGGAATTCTGTTTTCTCTGTTTTTGATATCATTCAGATTGTCTAGTTTTATCGAAGTATAGAGAATACGTGTTTGTCAGTAGGGTCAGTGGGAGCGTACAAATTTCTTTCTAGTATTATATATCCTAAGTTTTATTTTCTCTGTGGAAGTAGTGGGAGTAGTCTCTGATATATCTGATATAAAGTTTTATATATGATATAAAACTAAGAGACTTGTGAAAGACTCTCATTAATCGCATATTAGATATGATCTAATAAAGGACACAACGAGACTATCTGTATGACAGTTAGTGTAACTGTTTGACAGTTAACGTGTCTTTTATGTATATAGTATTCATCTTTCGTAAAGGATGATTCCTTTATCGAAAGAAAGATTGATTGGAATGTCTAGTCAATCTTATGCATCATAGGATGATGGCGTGATGAATACCATATTATGTGCTATTATAGATATCAATTTAATCATAATTGTTACGAGTTATTTTGATTTATTGCAGAACATATGATTGGTTTTGAAACATGTTCTTTGCGATCTTTGAGATATTAAGAACGAGTTTCTCATACATGGAGAATTTAGTCAGCAACCACAAGGTCAGATTAGTTTTGATTCTAATTATGACATTAGATGGTCTATGTCATATAAAGTCAGAAAAGATACAGTGGGAGTGTCACTGTTGATTCTACTAAATTAGTGGAATCAGTTGTAAATTTTGAAGTATTGACTTATGAAGTTGTAAAGTGACCTCAATGATTAGAAGTGTTGATATTAGTTTTTTGTTTGCGGTTGTCTTAAAGTATTTGGATTTGATTTCTAAATACATAGACAACTCAGTAGCTATAGCACAATACTGATATAGCATCTGAGTCATATTGATGTGGAATTTGGATTCTACAAAATATGAATGATGCTGGCTTAGAAAAATGGTTGGGTTTGTTTGACAGACTCGATTTGTTAAAGCATGCTTACTTGTTCTTGCCTACCTCTTGAGTGCTGGTGAGCTCTTGAGGACCATGAGTATGCGATACACATTTAGATGAGTATATGATACCATGGATTGGCACTAGAGCAAGTGGGAGAAATTGTTAGGGTTGGTGCTCTGAATGCCAATCCGGATCGTATTTATGTCCGATTCATAAATACGAGCAATTGTATTTTCCATAATTTTACTATTTTAATGGTAGCACCCTTGTCTTTTATACGCTTATTCGATCTAATTGCGATTAGATATCTGATTACGATTAGATTGAAACTGAATCTAGTTCAGTGATAAGTGTATACTAGACAAAGACCCTAGGATTTACAGTATAGTGTGCAGTTACAACGCAGTTTGTAATTGACATTGGGAAGCGCTCTATTAGTTGTATATCCTTAAATAAAGTTTCTGGTCAAGATTTGCTAACACAGGTCGGTTAGTAAAATCTGTTGAGACTAGTACATGTCGTATATCATGACTTGGTCCGATGGTTTATCCTAGTGAACCATGAGTCTCGGGAGACTCGTTTAGACATGTAGGTGTTTATTTGATAAGACACTGAATGACTCACTGAAGGTTTCCTAATAGATGGTACACCAACGTCAATAGGAACCTTCTCGAGTTGAGCGAGCATAGTGGTCCTTAGACTTGAGATACCACTGTTGATATATGAGTTATCCTCCACACTTTGATGGCAGTCACGTCACCGATCTATTCATGATTAGACCTCTTCCTGTTCGTTAGGTGTGGACTGATGCTCATGATATCCCGTGCGTATCAAGATAGGATTCGCCAGTCCTCTGTACAGGGCATATGGATCCAGCACGTGTTTGCGATCTAGTAAATCCATGGCCGTGGTATAACTTTAGAAATCAGTTCCGAGTGTTATTTAGAGATTGTAAAATGAAAGTCGACTGTATTATACCGAATGAATTTGACGTCTCATATATATCCCAATTATAATTCGGATAGTCTGTGACGGAGGGATTATACGTATGTTATGACCTCGGCTTGAATAGTTTAGCGAGATTATCTGTGGTCTTCATAATCCATGAGTGGGTGGATTATGGACAAGAAATTGGATTTCGTGATGGATAAACCTAAACTTAGAGAGTCCCACAATATGAAGTGTACTCGTTCAGCACTTGGGCAACTCGATATGAATAATACAGATTATTCATAATACTTCACCAGATTAAATGAGTTAATTCAGATCGTTTAATCGGTTAAACGATGACACATGCATTAAGGGAATTTTGTCTGATAATAATTAATGTGTATTTATATTAGATACATAATTAGATTAGATACACATCATTAACATATTGTATGTTGACACATGTAAAGTAAGTTATTATTAAATTCATTAAAGTAATGAATTATAATTATTATTAACTTTACATGTGTAAAGTTGATTATTATCAAATATATATTACTAGTAATATATATGGTTATTATTTGTGCCATGCGTGTGCATATTTACCAAAGCTTTATTTAATTATTATTTTGAATAAAAGTTGACCAAATATTGCATACACTCAGGCCACTTTTGGAATTTATAAAAGGAAATTGTTTTCTTTTTCAAAATGGTGGTGTTGACCATATATATTTAATACACCTCTCTCTCTCACGTTTTTTGGTTGAAAAATTAAGAAAGAAAAGTTGTTTTCTTTATTCTCCAAGCTTCTCTCATGGTCGACTCTTACCAAAGAAAGGGACCCAAATTTTGTTTGATGAAACAACAAGAAAAAGTGAAGGAAAACAAGAAAAAAGCTTAAGGATTCGTGGAGATTAAAGGTAATCTAATTCATCCTTGAGCTTAGAAAATTATTTTAATTGTTCTTGTGTTCCTAGAACATGTCTAGGGTTTCTTTACTTGTTCAAATTTGGGGCTTTTGTGTTTGGTAGTTGGAATTGGAGGATTAAGCATGTGTGAAGTGTTATTTTAGATGAATTTATTGTATTTTACATCCAATTTTATTCAAATTTTTGTTGGACAATATGTTTCCATTCTAGAGTTATTGATCCACTCTAAATAGCCTAGAATTGTTATAGAGTTCTTAATTTGTGGTGACTTTGGATTGGTGTTTGATTAATTAGATTGATCTTGGTGAAAATTGTAATTAAAGCATGAATTTTAATGAATTTTGGTCTGCAGATCAGATCTGCCCAAACTGGAAATTCTGGGGTATTTTTGATGTCCTACGAATGTAATGGATGTGTTTTGGGAGTTGGCACAATTGCCGGAAAGTGTTTCCGACTTGAAATAAGCAAAAACGGCCAAAAACGGCGTTACCGGGTGGATTTTGAGCCAACCGGGTGACGGCTGTGAAAACAATGATTCTGGCATTGTTCGGGCAGCCCATGAACTGCACCGACACTATTTGATCTGACCTGGGCAGTTTCCATAAGTGTCATGTAGTCGGTTCGGTCAAAAACGTGTTTTAGGCCATTTTGCATAAAAACAATTTTCTTTAAAGTTTCGCGAGTTTTCAACTAGTTTATGTCAATATTTGATATTGAATAAATAGGTTTAGGTGAAATATAACTAAATTATTCATATTAGATATTGAATAATTTATTCGGTATTTTGAAAAAGTTTTAAAATACGATTTCACCCGAACCGCGCATTCCGCTGCTCCCCATCGCCCAAAACCCCAACATATTCCATATAGTCAATCTCATTCCACTATTAGAGACAAAAATCATAATACAAATTTCATGCAGTCAATATCATGCATTATCAAAAGCCAAAACATAAGGTAACCGGCTTAAAACCCAACTTATTCAAAACAAATCCTTTTGAAAATAAAAGTTTCTAAATATTTAAATCAAGTTCCAAAACTGAAATCATCTAAACTAATCAGGATTTCACTATACGAGTCACGCGCATGGACCAGAAAATGTACGGGATCATGACTATATCAACATAGGGTAATAGGTCGACCATTTTCAGATGGATAGTCACCTATACAAGCTCCACATAGGTGAAAATTATTAAAACAAGTAAAACATAGTACAAGCACCGTAGTGAAAACATATCATATCATAAGCGAAATCCAATAAGTCTCAGATTTATCTCCTTCAAAAATGAATCTTTTGAGAACAAACTTGTAACGACCGGTAATCTCGACTACTGTTACGTTGCAGGATGAGTGCCACATAACATAAATTATATATGGACACATATACACTCATGAAACGACCATGGAGACAATCGGTGGATTCCTCGAAATTCCGATACGAAACTGTATAATATTCTATTTCGGACAACCTATGGTATTGGGCCATAACTTTCTCATACGAACTCTGATTTTTATGAATTTTATATCGTCGGAAATTTGGGATCGACCTACAATGTCCGCGTTGAACATTTTTCCAAATTCGAACTAGAAATAGGTTGTAAACATAGGTTGAAAATCTATGTGAATAGTGCCGCGGACCCATCTAGAAAAGTCTCTAACTTTCTAAACTTTTCCAAATTTTTCTTCATTAATACAAATTAAAAATAGCCCCAAGTATAAAAAGCGAAATTATTTGAGCATCCCTAAATTGGGAAGAGAAAGAAGAAAAATGTAAAGGAAGAGGAATAATAAAGAAGAAGGAAAAGAGGGAAGAACGTTGAAATAATTGGGCCTCGGTGGGATGTGGGGATGTCCCAACTTCATGTTGAAATAATAAGGCCTCGGTAGGACATACCTGACCCTGAGCCGATAATAAACCCGACCAAAAAAGAATGATCATTCGTGTCATTGAGGTGTCTCCAATCCATGCATGCTATGATTACTTTAGGGCACTAAACGTCATACCGACTCTCTCACTAAGCGGACTATGGATACCTGAGGTGCCAAATGTTACGCATGTCTTCTTGATCTACCCCTCAAAGTTGCAAGCCAATGGGTATTAACGCTCCAGCTCAGGGGTTTGATAATGACATTAGAGATTGGCGTGCCACGGGGGTCGCTCTTTTTCTACCTATCTTGTACCCCTTGATGTATTCTGATCACGAGTATCTCACAAGAATATTAAACAAATCTTTCCCATCCAAATAACAAACAAACGTAAGTGAACAAGTTTTCATTTATAAAAGTGAAAACCTTATTTATATTCTTGGGATATACTGTCATTCTTACAACTATTTGAGGTTCATTTTAAGAGAGGCTCTATTGAGAATACTTAATCAACTTCTTTGCATTCCAGGGCTTATTGAGTCGGGTGACGTCTAATTGTTCCAAGTGATAGGCACCCGACATGATGACCTCGGCAACCCTATAAGGTCTTTCCCACTTGGCTCCCAAGGAACCTTTTTTAGGCTTTCTTGTATTTAGGGTGACCCGCCTCCGGACCAAGTCTTTGGGACGAAAGGTTCATACTTAAACCCTCTTGTTGTATAAGCGAGCCATCTTTTGCTGATATGTTGCCACCTTGAGTGCCGAATGCTAGTCTCTAAGACATGCCACAAGATCCTAAATGTGATTTTATGTGTGAAATAATCAAGTAAAGTGGCGAAATCACTTACATTGAGAGATGGAGAAATTTCAAAATTTCTTGTTCGGATGAAGCTCCAAGCTTGTTGTTTATGCCTTGGGTGAGTTTCCCTATCACCTTATTTGACTCCACCAAGCGCTAGCTTTGTTGAAATTTTTGAAGCAAAATTTCACTAATGGAGAGAAGAAGAATCGGCCAAGGAGGAAGAAGAAGAGAGATGATGTGTTGTTTCAAAAACTTGGTAGTTGTGTGTGTTAAATGAGTTAATAAATTAAGCCAACTACTTCCATCAATTTTTTACCATTGATGTAAGTCATGTGGTCCCACCACATTTAAATTCAAAATTTGAGTTGGCTTCTCCATCATACAACTTGACTTGGGCCCACCAAAGTCACGGGCAATTTTATCGGGTTCGTTTAATTTCGATTAAACAAATTTGCCGCCGCGCCATAATTAAATCCAACTTAATTAAATAATTATGCCTCGCAAAGTTATGACGACAATCGCTTTCGAATTAATTCTAAATTAATTCGTTCGCCTGAATTAAAATCCAATTTTAATTTCGTATTGAAATCCGATTTCAATTAATATATCTGATATATTATTTTAGCCACAAATAAATAAATTAAATAGAAAAATCCAATTTAACTATTAAATTTATTTTATCGATTAATTCTAAATTAATCGCGTTCTCTCTTCTATACGAAGTTAATCCTAGATTAATTCTTGCCGCAATTAATCCCATATTAATTTTCTCTATCATAATTAATCCCAGATTAATTCTATCTAAGTCAAATATCATTGGTGAATCTTTGGGAAGCGACCCAAGAGATTCCTGGATATGTTGGCAGTAAATACAGTTATCGGACTATCCGAACACATGCGTATCTCGTACCATGTTCTCACCGATTTACAAGACATGGTTGGCTTCTAGCAAAGCACCGTGCCTACCTAATTCTCCAGAAATATTCACCGAGGAATATCATATGTATCAGACGTAGTAATACTAATATTATATAATGCTTAATAAGATCCAGTATCTGATGTCACATGCTAGGCCTAGGGTTGGCTTTGTGTCTGCCCCGTACGAAGCATATATCGGATCCCGAGTAACTAATCTCTGTAATCGGGAAGTCATGACCCAGTCATACCATCCCGATAGCTGCATCTTTTAAGAGTACTAGTTCCGTATCCTGTGTGATCATCATCTCCATATGACTGAAGTGATACTACCATCTTGACATCACATCCAATACACTACGATTCTCAGTAAACCCAATACAGGCGCACACAGAACTTGTTAAAGCTCCAGATGACCAATACTAAAGTAAACTGATTGTCGCAAGTAATAGCGACGTAAGTCTCAAGTTAAAGATCACATACACCTACCCTGATTCGGATTCCCATAGACACATAGTCATACTACCAATGGGATTTCGAGTGGGTCTATCCAGAGTGAACTGTTCTCGGTCCAACGGCTAAAAAAACCTCTTATTACACTTGCATAAGTATCCAATACCTAAATATATGAGAACTATGTCGTAAGCTTCTATAACACGCACAAGTGTAATACTAGTCTATTCTGCATTATCAATTTCAAGTCTCGATAATACTTTGACTAGGGATATTTAATGATTAAACCGTTCGTGGATTAATATTGTCTCATATCTTATTAATTCGATTTAACCATATGGACTTTTATCATTAATATATATCCAAGTAATCTAATTACAATAATGATAAAATAACAATTTCCTTTTGTCACATAGTTAATTTGTAGAAAAATACAATGTGCTTTACAATAGTGATGCTATGGGTCATAATTGTCCAACATTGACCTCTCTATATTTTCTTCTACCAACTCAAGGTGTTTCCTGATGAGTTCTTCGTCCCGTCATTCCTCAAAATGCTAGACCCGATGGTTCGTTATCCCGATCTCTACTGGAGTAACTTTTTCACATCCTTATGCCAATGAGAAAGTAGTTTCCCTTGTGGAGTCTTTCTAAGTCGTATGATGCACCCAGAGTACCTCCGGCATCTCTTCAACTCGCAAGTCTTTGCATGACCCGAGTCTCGCCTTTAGATTATTCTTTGTGGCTTTGTTCGTTGCTTCTACTTGTCCATCTCACATCGGATGTGCATATGATGCAAATCTTAGGGCAATATAGAGATCTTCACAGAGCTTCCTGAAGCCTGCACTATCAAACTGCTTCCTATTATCTGTGATGATGGCCCTGAGAATCCAAAATCAGCACATATAATTTTTCTTCACAAAATCAAAGACTTTCTTCTCAGTTATAGTGGACAGTGGCTCAACCTTCACCCACTTAGTAAAATAGTCGACTGGTATGATCGTAAACTTGGCTTGTCCCCGACCAGTTGGTATAGTCTAATGAGATCCAGCCCCTACTGGGAAAATAGCCAAGGACTCGATAGGGTGGTGTAGGACACAGAAATCGGCGACGCTGTCCGGGCTCGCGGCCCAGTCGGGAGTACGGAGTAGCCCGCGAAGGACTAAACCGGAGAATAAAGGAGTCGCCACCCAGCGTGAAATGGGAAATGATTTAAGGCCGCCCTCACCCCTCGCAAAGGAAGACCTCAAACCGTTGGGTTCGGAATGGTCCCTTACTTATGTCAATTGTAATGAACAGATTTATGCAATAATATAACCAAGTCTTACGCAACATACACATGCAAGATTAACCAATATCTAAGTTTGCACACATAGGAGTAAACGAAATAAAAGCGACCACACAATCTCATAAACATACGCGTGAATGTTTCCTCAAGCGGTATGTGAAGTTGTATCCCAAGTACAGACCGTATTAACGTTCATTCGGATTCGGCTGCGGAATTTATGTCTGGGTTTCCATCCGATATACCGCGAGTGGATAATAAGCAATCATTAACACAGCGCAATCATGAACCCAATGTTGACATACATGAAATATGATAATGTATATAACTATAAATAACCGAAGAGATAAATATGCGAAATAACAAGGAAGATAAATAACACACAACAAATGCGGAACAATAAAACAACAATAAACGAAAATTAAATGCGAAATAATAAAGGACTAATAATACGAAATAAATGCGGAACAATAACTATGTGACCAAAGAATTTGGCAGTTTTCAATATAGGACTTCGCATACCCGGTTGGACGTATTCTACGTCCAACCGAGCATACCGTTTCCAGGACGATAAAATAAAATATAACAAATGGTGCCGTCAGGTCTTACCTTTTAAGTCGCTTCTTGGAAGTGCATTATGTCGTCGTCGGAAGGGTTAATGCTCCGCAACTTTTCCGGTTCGCTAGTTCAATATTTTCCTTCGTTGTTTCGCTGTTTTGGGCTGTTGTTTTCTCTGTTTTGCTACTGTTTTTTGTCACTATTTTTGGGGTACGATTTGCGGTTATTTGGGGCTTTTTTGGGGTGCAGTTTGCGGTAATGTGGGACTATTTTTGGGGTGCAATTTACGGTTATTTGGGTCTATTTTGATGTGCAGTTTTCGGTGGTTTGGGGCTGTTTTGATGTGTAGTTTTTGGTGGTAAATGAGACTATTTTGTTTTGCAGTTTTTTGGTGATAAAGAGGGCATTTTAGGGCTGTTTTTCGGTGTAGAGAGAAGAAGAATGTGGCGTTGTCGGTTTGTTGTTTTGGTGAGAGTGGTGGCTCGGTTGCTAAGGGTGTGTTGCGTTAGTTGGGTCTTGAGGGGTGCTTTTGTCACTCTCGACTGATGGGTTATTGGCTTTGTGTGGGGGTCTCTCAGTGTGTCGGTTTGGAGTTATTCTCGGCTAAGGGTATGTGGTTTGTGTCGGCTATTTTTGCTTGTTTCTGCGTGAGTGGTTGCTTTATTGTTCTCGGCTTTTTAAACTGCTCACGTTGACTGCATGCGATGGAGAGAAGCTTGAGATTATGGGGACTGAGAGAGAAGCACCCAACTGAGTGCCTTTAGGTTTTTGTTTTTATTCTTTTCGGCTCAGGCTGTTTGCGTGTTTGTGAGTGGAGTGTGTCAGAGAAATTCTGCTAGGGTTCACGGCTTTGTTGTATCTATGTGTCTTTGGTTTGTAAGTGGCAGTTTGTGTCTTATTGCAGTGTGAGGTGAGTGTCAAGAGGAGAGTGGGGTATGTGGCCTGCTTTGTTGTGTTGTTTTTATGTGTTTATGCTGAGCGAGCGAGAGAGACATGAGGGTTCATGAGAGAGATGAGAGAGATATGTGTGGGTTTATTCGTTTGTTGTTTCTTTGTGAGGGCTGCGAGCAAGGTGTTCGTGCGTGAGTGATGATCTGAGAAGGCGTGAGGATGAGCTGATGATAGAAGAGGGCGTGAATATTAGGAGGAAGAAGAGGGTCCAGAGAGAGACCGGGAGTGTTTAGGGTTTGTTAATGTGTTTTTGTTGGGGAAGAAGAGAGAGGTTCAAGGGAGAGGAGGCCGTGAGTGTCCAGGCTAGGGTTTTATGGTCTAAGAGTCTGTATTAGGGTTTATGGTTTGTTGTTTGCTCTTGTTGAGGGAGACGAAGAGAGGTTCAAATGGAGATGAGGCCGTGAGTGTTCTGGTTGTGCAATTTGCGTGAATGAGCTCTCTCCCCCGGGGAAGGGTTTGGCTTATGGTCCTTTTTATAAGAGTGGGTTAGGGTTTTCCTTTTATGGGTAGTAAATAAAGATTGTGCCATAATGAGGAATATTTAATTAGTTTGTTATAAGGAAATGATTTATTCAATTTAGGAAGGTGATTTATTTTAGTTTAGGAAATGGATTTACTTAATTTAGGAAGGTGATTTAATTTGATTTATTTAATTTAGGAAGGAGATTTGATTTGATTTATTTAATTTAGGAAGGAGATTTGATTTAATTTGTGACATGTGTTTTAAATGTTTTAATTATTTGGATTAGGCTTGGACGAAAATGGGCTTTGGATGGGTGCGAGGGTTTTGGGCCGAGGCTTAATATTTTAAAACAGAGATTAACCGAGCAAACCCGAGGTAAAACAAACTAATTAAATTGATGATATATTTATTTCTTGAATTTTCCCTTTCGACGTCCGTTTCTCGCGACTTCCACAACTTATCGGGTAGTGCCTCCATGTGAGGCTCATCATCGGGCTTTATGCAAAAATGATGTGTCTACAGTCTCCCCCACTTTGATGGACTTGTGCAGTGTGTGACAGTGACAATCCTATCAAAGTCATGCATGAATTTTTACTTACCTGGCTGGCCAGCTGTTGCCTGACTTACCTGTTGTTCTGAGATGCTTCAAACTGAGTTGATCTGCTGGTGAGGTGCTGCGACCCCTGGTCCATTCCCGAACCGTTACTTGGGGTGGTCCATTCCCAAACTGTTGCTGTGAGGTGGTCCATTCCCAAACCGTTACTTGCTGAGATGGTTGTCCATTTCTGAACCGTTACTTGCTGAGATGGTGGTCCATTTCCGAACCGTTACTGAGTTAAGATTATGGTCCATTTCCGGATCGTTACTGATGTGATGGTCCATTTCCGAACCGTTACTGATGAGATGGTTCATTTCCGAACCGTTACTGATGAGAGATGGTTCATTTCCGAACCGTTACTTGTTGAGATAGTCCATTTCCAAACCGTTACTGATGAGAGATGGTTCATTTCCGAACTGTTACTGATGAGATGGTCCATTTCCGGACCGTTACTTGATGTGATGTTCCATTTCCGAACCGTTACTTGATTTGAGATTGATGGCGAGGCGTTGTGACCCCTCGGTCTTGTTCCCGAACCACCGAGTGGGTCTTGTTCCCGAACTGAGTTGTGGGTCTTGTTCCCGAACTGAGTTGTGGGTCTTGTTCCCGAATTGAAGTGTGGGTCTTGTTCCCGAGTTGAATTGTGGGTCTTGTTCCCGAATTGAATTATGGGTTTTGTTCCCAAATTGAGTTGAATTATAGGTCTTGTTCCCAAATTGAGTTGCGGGTCTTGTTCCCGAATTGAGTTGCGGGTCTTGTTCACGAATTGAGTTGTGGGTCTTGTTCCCGAATTGAGTTGTGGGTCTTGTTCCCGATTTGAGTTGTGGGTCTTTTCCCGATTTGAGTTGTGAGTGGGCTTTGTTCCCTGGGCTTTATTCCCGAACTGTGTTAAGAGTGGGCTTTGTTCATTGGGCTTTATTCCCGAACTGTGTTGACTGCGGGCTTTGTTCCCGAACTGTACTGAATATGGGCTTTATTCCCGAGCTGTGTCAAGTGTGGGCTTTGTTCCCAAACTGTGCTAAATGTGGGCTTTGTTCCCTGGGCTTTATTCCCGAACTTGTGTTGATTGTTGGCTTTGTTCCTTGGTTGTACTGAATGTGGGCTTTATTCCCGAGCTGTGTCAAGTGTGGGCTTTGTTCCCGAACTGTGCTGAATGTGGGCTTTGTTCCCTGGGCTTTATTCCCGAACTTGTGTTAATTGTGGGCTTTGTTCACTGGCTGTACTGAATGTGGGCTTTATTCCCGAGCTGTGTCAAGTGTGGGCTTTGTTCCTGAACTGTGTTGAGAGTGGGCTTTGTTCCCGAACTGTGTAGATTGTGGGCTTTATTCCTGAGCTGTACTGGATATGGGCTTTGTTCCCGAACTGTGTAGAGAGTGGGCTTTGTTCCCGAGCTGTACTGAATGTGGGCTTTATTCCCGAGTTGTATCGAATGTGTGGGCTTTGTTCCCTGACTTTGCTGAGTGTGGGCTTTGTTCCTTGGGCTTTATTCCCAAGCTGCATTGAATGTGTGGGCTTTGTTCCATGACTTTGCTGAATGTGGGCTTTGTTCCTTGGGGTTCATTCCCGAAACTGCTGATAATGTGGACCTCGACCCTGGGATTCATTCCCGATACTGCTGATAATGTGGGCCTCGACCCTGAGATTCATTCCCGAAGACTGCTAATAATGTGGGCCTCGACCCTGGGATTCATTCCCAATACTGCTGACAATGTGGGCCTCGACCCTGGGATTCACTCCCGAAACTGCTGATAATGTGGGCCTCGACCCTGGGATTCCTTCCCGAAACTGCTGATAATGTGGGCCTCGACCCTGAGATTCGTTCCCGAAACTGCTGATAGTGTAGGCCTCGACCTTGGGATTAATTCCCGAAACTACTGATAGTTTGGCCCTCGGCCTTGGGATCCATTCCCGAAACTGCTGATAATGTAGGCCTCGGCCCTGGAATCCATTCCCGAAACTGCTTGTCTTTGCCGCTTTTTCCTTTTCTTCAAAACCTGCGAACAACAAAAAAACAAAAAATTGTGTGCATATGACGTGTATGCATGTATGCATGAATGTATTTCTTATTCCGATGAGTTAGGCCTTCCTTGTGCTCTTTTGTGCCCTTTGAGTATAAAAGTCTTTGGTCGCCCCATGGGCGTGCTTATAGTTTCCTCATGCCAATTCTCTTCTGGTGATTGCTCAGTTTCCTTTGGTCCTATGACTCAATATCTCATTATGTCCCTGATTCGCGAGGTGGTAGACTGGTCGCCCCCTGTCTTGGTTTAGCTTTCTGCTCTCCGTTGTTTGCACTAGGTCAAGGTGGATCATGTGAAGTGACGTTCCATACCAACATACTATACTGCCTCTTACGAAATAGTCCTAATAGTTATACATATCGTTGCCTTCAAAGAATGCCCAGTATTGAAACTAGAGAACCTTCAAAACATTCAATGAAACTCAAATTCAAGTCTTTGTATAAATGATCTAAGCCAGACTCAAAGTGTGTGTGTGATAAGGTTCTTTTACAGCTTGATCCTTGGGTAAGCCAACTCAATGATTTTATTTCAAAGAATGGGATCGAGGGGTCAAACCAACCTAGATGTCTCAATTATGCCTTACAGTTGCTTTTCTGTGCTCAATGTGGTATGGTTTTCTTTCTCTTTTGTCTCTCTTTTTTTTTCTTCAACACACCTACCCTTTAAGGTAGCATTTCTCCTCATGGTGGTCCTAATACTCGCCCATGGGTAGCTTCACGCTTATCGGTTATAGGTGGTTTATTTATTTTATATATATTTTGTACTTCAGAGACTTTTCTTTTATTTTCAACCATACCACACATCATAACACAAGCAAGTCAAGATAGACATATAAGCAAACGGTCATTCACCGACCTACAATTTTTTTCAACTAGTCATATTGTCGACTACTCAGGTTTTCACTGCTAAAAACCTATAATTAAGTGCTTACGAGTCTAACACATATCAATTACTCAAAGTATCAGATAAAAGCGCGTCAAAACTTATCGTTTCTAAGATTTCACCCTAAAGCAAACCATTTCATCATCGGACTTATGTCTAACTATCAATGACTAAAAACAAACAATTTTTTTTTTCTTTTTTTTTTCTTTTTTTCTTCATTTTTCTTCTTTTCTCTTTTTTTTTGAAGGCCCCCCAATGGTCTTTCTATCCTTGCCGTAAGGTTTTCTGTTTCTCGATTTCCTTTCTCCTGATATCCATGTTTGTTAAACTCTTCTTGACAAATCTTTCTTTCTTCTCTAACCCAACAGATATCTATGATGGCTTTTAAGACACAGTGTTAACATGATGTGTGTGTGCATGAGATGCATGAGATGTGTGCGATGTATGAGATATAATATGCATGTGGTTATCAAAAGCATAAATGGGTGGCTTCTATAGGATATATGACTATGGTTCATATGCGGGCTTATAAGAGTATAGACAAAGGCTCCCGCCGATGAAGGATTGCCCACAACTAGGTCTCCCCACTCAAGGGTTCGAGCGACCAAGTGAGCACACCTTTTTAATACCCTAAGGTACGTGCCAACGAGTGATGATACCATATAACGATCCGCCGCTTCGAGTGAAAACGACTTCTCGATACATGAAGGACTGTCAAATGGATTTCTCTATTGAAGATTCCCCAGAGGGAGGGTGGAGCGAACTCTCTTAAATACCCTTGCCTCTTAGGCTCTTATCGCCTTGGTGACATGAAGACACAGTAGATCCTCCAAATTAGTCCATCAAGGTAAGCTTTGAGTAAATGATTATCTAGATGTCTTCACAGCTTTTCCTTTCGGCTATAGAAAGGTAGTGAGTGAAAGAAGATACCAAATCATTATCTAACTCTAATAATGCCTTTGGTTAAACTCCTTGGTCCCAACCCATTTGTAGACACGGTTAACTAAAGCAAGAATCACAAACATTACAAGACATTATTTCGGGGCCGATTCTCTGTCCTGAGTGGAGTCGTCTGACTGTAGGACATAGAAATCGGTGACGCGGTTCGGGCTCGCGACCCGATCGGGAGTACGGAGTAGCACGCGGGGGACTAAACCGGAGAATAAAGGAGTCGCCACCCAGCGTGAACTGGGAAATGATTTAAGGCCGCACTCACCCCTCGCAAGGGAAGACCTTAAACCATTTGGTTCGGAATGGTCCCTTACTTATGTCAATTGTAATGAACGGATTTATGCAATAATATAACCAAGTCTTACGCAACATACACATGCAAGATTAACCAATATATAAGTTTGCACACATATGAGTAAACGAAATAAAAGTGAGCACGCAATCTCATGAACATACGCTTGAACGTTTCCTCAAGCGGTACGTGTAGTTGTATCCCAAGTACAGACCGCACTACCGTCCATTCGGATTCGGCTGCGGAATTTATGTCTGGGTTTCCATCCGATATACCGCGAGTGGATAACAAGCAATCATTAACACAACGCAATTATGAACCCAATGTTGACATACATGAAATATGATAATGTATATAACTATAAATAACCGAAGAGACAAATATGCGAAATAACAAGGAAGATAAATAACACACAACAAATGTGAAGCAATAAAACAACAATAAACAGAAATTAAATGCGAAATAATAAAGGACTAATAATACGAAATAAATGCGGAACAATAACTATTTGACCAAAGAATTTGGCCGTTTTCAATATAGGACTTCACATACCCGGTTGGACGTATTCTACGTCCAACTGAGCGTGCCGTTTCCAGGACGACAAAATAAAATATAACAAAGGGTGCCCTTAGGTCTTACATTTTAAGTCACTTTTTGGAAGTGTGTTATGTCGTCGTCGGAAGGGTTAACGCTCCGCAACATTTCCGGTTCACTGGTTCAATATTTTCCTTCATTGTTTCGCTGTTTTGGGCTGTTGTTTTCTCTATTTTGCTGCTGTTTTTGGTCGCTATTTTTGGGGTGCGACTTGCGGTTATTTGGGGCTGTTTTGGGGTGCAGTTTGCGGTTATGTGGGACTATTTTTGGGGTGCAGTTTGTGGTTATTAGGGGCTATTTTGATGTGCAGTTTTTGGTGGTTTGAGGGCTGTTTTGATGTACAGTTTTCAGTGGTAAAAGGGACTATTTGTTGTGCAGTTTTTTGGTGATAGAGGGGGCAGTTTAGGGGCTGTTTTTCGGTGTAGAGAGAAGAAGAATGCGGCGTTGTCGTTTTATTGTTTTGGTGAGAGTGGTGTCTCGGCTGTTGAGGGTGTCATGCATTAGTGGGGTCTTGAGGGGTGCTTTTGTTGCTCTCGGTTGATGGGTTATTGGCTTTGTTTGGGCGTCTCTCAGTGTGTCGGTTTGGAGTTATTCTCGGCTAAGGGTATGTGGTTTGTGTCGGCTATTTTTGGCTTGTTTATGCGTGAGTGGTTGCTTTGTTGTTCTTGGCTTTTTGGACTGCTCACGTTGATTGCATGTGATGGAGAGAAGCGTGAGATTATGGGGACTGAGAGAGAAGCACCCAACTGAGTGCCTTTAGGTTTTTGTTTTTATTCTTTTCGACTCAGGCTGTTTGCGCGTTTGTGAGTGGAGTGTGTCAGGGAAATTCTGCTAGGGTTCATGGCTTTGTTGTGTCTATGTGTCTTTGGTTTGTAAGTGGCAGTTTGTGTCTTATTTCCGTGTGAGGTGAGTGTCAAGAGGAGAGTGGGGTACGTGGGCTGCTTTGTTGTGTTGTTTGTATGCGTTTATACTGAGCGAGCGAGAGAGACATGAGGGTTCATGAGAGAGAGGGGAGAGATACGTGTGGGTTTATTCGTTTATTGTTTCTTTGTGAGGGCTGCGAGCAAGGTGTTCGTGCGTGAGTGATGATCTGAGAAGGCGTGAGGATGAGCTGATGATAGAAGAGGGCGTGAAGATTAGGAGGAATAAGAGGGTCCAGAGAGAGACCGTGAGTTTTTAGGGTTTGTTAATGTGTTTTTGTTGGGGAAGAAGAGAGAGGTTCAAAGGGAGAGGAGGCCGTGAGTGTTCAAGTTAGGGTTTTATAGTCTAAGAGTCTGTATTAGGGTTTATGGTTTGTTGTTTGCTCTTGTTGAGGGAGACAGAGAGAGGTTCAAATGGAGATGAGGTCGTGAGTGTTCTGGTTGTGCAATTTGCGTGAATGTGGTGAATGAGCTCTCTCTCCCGGGGAAGGGTTTGGCTTATGCTCCTTTTTATAAGAATGGGTTAGGGTTTTCCTTGTATGGGTATGAAACAAAGATTGTGCCATAATGGGGAATATTTAATTAGTTTGTTATAAGGAAATGATTTATTCAATTTAGAAAGGTGATTTATTTTAGTTTAGGAAATGGATTTACTTAATTTAGGAAGGTGATTTAATTTGATTTATTTAATTTAGGAAGGAGATTTGATTTGATTTATTTAATTTAGGAAGGAGATTTGATTTAATTTGTGACATGTGTTTTAAATATTTTAATTATTTGGATTGAGCTTGGGCGAAAATGGGCTTTGGATGAGTGCAGGGGTTTTGGGCCGAGGCTTAATATTTTAAAACAGAGATTAACCAAGCGAACCTGAGGTAAAACAAACGAATTAAATTGATGATGTATTTATTACTTGAATTTTCCCCTCCGACGTCCGTTTCTCGCGACTTCCTCAACTTATCGGGTAGTGCCTCCATGCGAGGCTCATCATCGGGCTTTATGCAAAAATGCAATGTCTACAGGTGTTCAGCCGCTCTGGTGGTTGGTGAGGCACATTAGCATTCCCCTGTCATCGATCACATCCTAGGCTACTCCGAGCCAATCTTGATACATCGTCGGCCAGAAAAAACCTTATCTGAGTGCTTTTATGGGCAATTGATTTCCTACCAGAATGGCTCCCGCAGATCCATTCGTGAAATTCCTTAAGCACATAATTCACCTCCTCGATCCCAAGACACTTCATATACGACATCGTGTAGCCCTTTCTGCACAGCACCCCATCTATTAGGCAAAAACGCGCTCTGATATTTCAGCATTCTCACCTCTTTCTTGTCCTCGGGAAATCCATGGCTTCTAATATCTCCGGATCGGGTCCATCCAGGTTGATTTATCTTCAACTTCCACCTCCATCATGCTTGGTTCTCCCACACTTTTTGGCCTTAGGATCTCAAAGGGGATAATCTGAGGGATTTTCGACTTGATGGACAAACGCAACCGAGCCAGTGAATATGCATGCTGATTATTCTCTCGACCGACCTGCTTGAAGGCCACGTTCCCCATTCATTCGATAAATTTTATCACCTCCATGAGATAGGCTATCATATTGGGCTCCCTTATCTGGATCTCATTATTTAACTGTTGAACAGGCAACTGAGAGTCTATTCACTGTTACATCTTTTACCTTGACCACCTCACAAAGCCTCAGCCCAGCCAAAATTCTTCATACACAACCTCATTATTGGTAGCCTCAAACACTAACCTTAGTGTATAACTTAGTTCCTCACATTCTCCATTTATGATAATGATACTAGCCCCACACATTTGCGAGTTAACTGACCCATCAATAAATAGCTCTCACTTCCCTTGCCTCTTGATTGACACTCGAAGTAGGTAAGATATATCATACTCGCTAAGCTTTACTGCCCATTTTACAAGATGACACGAGGTTTCTGGTCTATGTAATATTTGTCTGGGGTGGTCGGTAAATACCCCGAAGGGATGAGCTTGGAAGTATGGACACAACTTTCTTGCCGCAGTTACTAAGGATAAAGCCATCAGCTCATGGGCTGGGTATCAGGTCTCGACATCTGTAAGCCCTTGCTAGAGTAATACACAGGCCTCTTAATTTTGTCTATTTCTTGTCCAGACATTGAACTTACAGCATGTTTTGAACCAACTAAATACATAAATAATCTCTCACCTCGAAATGGATTAGCCATAAGTGGGGGTCTGGTTAGGTATCATTTGAGCTGTTGGAATGCATCCTCACACTCGCTCGTTCACTCGACTTTCTTCTTTCCCTTGTTGATCTGTTGGAAGAAAACATTTCACTTATCAGTGGCCTTGGAGATAAATCGATTGAGCGTTGCTACTCGACCAGTCAAGTTCTGCACCTCTTTCATTGTCCTCATAGATTTTAGATCCAGCACTGCCTTTATCTTCTTAGGGTTCGCCTCAATGCCTCTCAAACTAACCATATACCTCAAAACATTCCCGAAGATACCTAAAAGGCACACGTATACTTCCTCAAGAATTCAAAAGTTTCTATGAGATCCCATAGATGGTCCTCAGTTATTACAGTCATTGTTATCATGTCGTTTACATAGACCTGAATTGTCCTGCCGATAAGGGCTTGAAGACTCGGTTCAATCTCTGATACGTTACCCTCCCATTTTTCAATCCAAAATGCATTACCTTATAGCAATATAGCCCATGATCCGTAACGAATGCCATCTTTTCCTCGTCATCGAGATACATTTTGATCTGGTTGTACCCCAATAAGGCATCCATAAAACTGAACAGCCCAAGGCAGGCTGTCGAATCCACCAGTCAATCTACCTTCGGGAGTGGGAAACTATCAGTTAGACAAGTCATGTTTAAGTCGGAGAAATCCACACACATCCTCCATTTGCCATTGGCCTTCTTCACCAAGACCATATTTGATACCCACTCTGGGTATTTAACCTTTCTGATGAACTCGTCATTCATCAACTTATCCACCTCTACGTAAATAGCCTCATATCGCTCCTAGATGAAGGTAATCCTCTTCTGTTTCATGGTGGCTAATAACCTGAGGATCTATTCCAGGGATATCCTCATAACCCATGCGAAAGTGTTTGCATATCCCTTTAAGAAGTCCACCAACTTCTTTTTCAAACTTGGTTGAAACCTGACCCCGACCTTAACTGTCTTCCCTGGGCCAAAAAGCTCTGCTAGCTTCAGCTCATCCCTTACTTCTCCACACTGAGGGGGGTCCTCGGGTCGGGGGTCAGTCGATTCTACCTCTATTGCGACCTCTTCTATTTCTTTTCTCTTCTGCCCTACAACATCTTCAATACACAAGGTTTCTTTTGATACAGCTGTAAACAAATTCTAGCCACTTTGTAGATTCCACACACTACCCTGACCCCCTCTCTGGTTGGAAACTTCAGTTTCAAGTAGTAGCTCGATATTGGTGCCCTCGACTTTATTATTAATGGCCATCTATAAAATCACTTGGTAGCCGCTCAAACAATCTACCACGATGAAATCCATCATTATTATCTTGGTATGGGGGACTATTCCAACGGTCATTGTAAGTTGCACCAGACCAAATGGAATGACAGTTGCACCTCTAAACCCATATAGCAGGGTTGTATCCTAAATCAAAGTTATGAACTCCACACCCAATCTGTTCAAGGCCTCATTGGATATAATATCCAAAACACTCCCAGGGTCCAGCAATATCTTATCCACCTCCAACAGCCATTATTGGCCTTGATTATCAATGCATCGTCATATGAATAACTCACACGCTGAGCATCTTCTTCGGTAAACATTATCGGCATCGGCCTGGTTTTATGAATCCTCGGGACCCTATCTATAATCATTACCTTTGAGTCGCTGATCCGGCAGTAATTCTTTCATTTTCCCTAGCCACTCAATAAAATAATCGCTTTGACATCTGACCCAACTACCCTCATTCAGCAGAACCCATCATTCCAATTTTTTGCCACTATTAAGCACTCTGTTGAAGTGACACCCTGCGGTTCAACCACTCTAATATTGTTTTGTCTGGCAGAGTATCTTCCCAATGAGAGCCGTTGACTTACTTTTGTCACATCAGTCTTCTAGATGCTCAAACTTCCAGGTAGACATACGTCATATGCTTATGAGTATAAAATATCGTGGTCGCAGCTCCGTTCCTCGGGCCGACATACCGAGGTGAATGATGCTTGGTCAAATCTTCTCGACTTCTTCAACCAAGTCGGGTCGGTAATCATGGACTGCCTCGGGTCGGCTTCCACAAACATTAAATGTTGTAAAAATTGACACCCCTTCCTCATGTCAGGTCTGGGGTACCTACTTGCTTTATCAATATCATGTTCTTCCATCGGGAAAACTTCTTTGCACAATGAGCTTGGGTACTCCTTCTGACTTCAGCCTATCTGGGCCGTTGGGCTCCCATCATTCTCATCTGGCCAAGTACTAAACCTCATTCTACCCCTCCTCGATATTCAAACTTCCTCGGGGTGAAAAACCACCATTAACAACAGTAAATCAAGAAGACTCAAGCACATGCATAACTAACAATACTAATAAAACAATAATAAGAAGACTATAAAGCATGAAAAAAAGCAAGAATAAGGCAATAAATATACAAGTGCGGTATTCTTTGTACAATATATGTCTGGCCGGACTTATTGTAAGTTTGGCCAGATATGCATCGTAAAACAAAGACTAATAAATCACAGAATCATGCACGTGTAAAAATGGTGATAAAACGACTACAAAATACAGGCAAAAATAAACTAACTAAATATGACTTGCTGACGTGGCATAACAAAATGATACTTCAGCACAAATATTAAATCAGTCAGCACATACTTTGGCATACTTTTATGCTTGCCAGCAAAATGGCTAATTTAGATCAACTAAAGTAAGATCCTTGTTCAAGTTATCCTTAGAAATTCCTCTGTGTTTATCACATTGTTTGTATTATCTATCTCGATATCACTATCTTTATTCGCTATGCTCCCAAATCTTAACCTAGAAGATGACGATATTTGGATTTGCCATGGCATTCCAGGGAAAGTCACAACAAGACTTCACTCAGTCAAACTACATATAACATGGAGTTTTGTAAACTGTTTGTCGATGAGTCTCGAAGATCGCGAGCCTATCACTGCTTATGGTTGGCTTTCTATTTCTCAATCAATTCCTGGTTCACATGTTATTTATCAACACTTAGAGGAGTCCGTTTTTTTTAGCTAACTGACCTCGTCCATAAATAATTTTCAAAACACCTTGTTATATGTAGTTCGATTGTGAGAAGTCTAGAGGCTACTTTTCCTAGAGCGTTATAGCAAACCCAAAGATCGTCATCTTCTAGGTCATGATTTAGGATCACATCGGATGAAGTAGTGATATAGAGACTGATAATACAAACAATGTGGTAAACATAAAGGATTTGTTCTGGAGAAAATGAACAAAGATCTTCCTTCAGTTGTAGATGAGCCATTTTGCTGACAAGTATACATGTCAAAGTATCTGCTGACTGATTTAATACTTGTAATGAAGTATCGTTTCGTTATGATACGTCAGCAGGTCCGTTACAGTTAACAGATTAGGACTTAAAAGAAAAAAGTTAATTCACTTATAAGACTTAATTATTAACAAAATTTCCTTTTATGACTGACGTGCAAAAACAACACAACTTTTAGGACTTCAGAAGTTGTTATCCTAATCTGACGTGGCAGCTGATTGATTTAATGCTTGTGCTGATGTGTCGTTCCGTCATGCCACGTCAGCAGATCCGTTAGAGATAACATATTAGGACTTAAAAGAAAAAACTTATTCACTTATAGGACTTAATAATAAAAAAAAATTCTTTTAAGACTTAAAAGTAAAAATATCACAACTTTTAGAACTAAATATGTTGTTATCCCTATTTCATTTATTTCACTCTGGACGATGATTTGTTCATGTAAAAAATAAAAAAGAAATTAAAATTTTAAAAAAATCTGAACCGTTCAGTCTGATTTCAATTCGCTTTCAATTCCCAATTAGAAGTGAAATTATCCGATTTTGTTTCGATTTCACAATAAAATGGAATCGGGAACCGGATGATTAGATTATTGTTCGGCCGAAATCGAATGGAACTGAACCGATGTCTGGCTCTAGATACATCATTTCATTGCAAATGAATTGGCGCATAAAATCAAAATAGAAGACACGCGTCCAGTTTTAGAAGAAGCAATTGCATCAGTCGCCCTGGCACTGCTCTTTACTTCTTTTACTTAATTTCTGGTTGATGTTATTAAAGATAGGAGAGAGATAACTGATCAAAGTATTAAATGCAATAGATTTTCATCATTATATTATTTTTTTTGTATTCTGACATTCATTTACTAAATGATGTCATGGATTTGATGGGACTTCAAATGTGGTCATTTTTTTGGGGGTCAAGAATTAATTAAAAGCAAAAGATTTCCTTACTTATATTAAAATATAGGTAAAAATGTAAAAATAATCCACTAACTTTCATATTTTTTCATTTCAGTCCTTTAACTTTCAGTTTTGTCAATTCAGTCCTCTAACTTTCAATTTTTGTCAATTCAATGCTCCGTTATAAATTCATCACTGTGGCCGTTACAAATAACGGCAACGGTAAAGTAAACGTATTTTGACTGTTATTTAAGACAGAGGAAGCTAAAGCAAAGTAAACGTACTCTGCTTGCATCTTCGAGTTATTTTTTGTCAAAAACACATATCACAAGTTCAATATGACTTTTTGTCAAAAAATTATAAAAATTATAACTAATGCTAGTAACGAAGATATGTTTTTTTATAAGAGATTAAAATAATCAAATGTTTTACCTACTATATTTAGACTCGAATCGAATGATTCGATTGTGTTATTTCCAATCCTTCAAAAAAAAACACGAGACAATACATTTTACACTGCAGTTGATTAGTGGACCCTAGCGACGAGTGTGGAAAATAATTATACGCAACTTATTTAGCAAAAACTTAATGGTTAGACATTACAATACATACGATTAAGTTTTTGCTAAAACTTTTGATTATGTGCAATCGCATGTATTGTAATGTCTAACCATTAAGTTTTTTTTAAATAAGTTGCGTATAATTATTTTCCACACTCGTCGCTAGGGTTCACTGATCAACTGCAGTGTAAAATGTATCGTCTCGTATTTTTTTTGAAGGATTGGAAATAACACAATCGAATTATTCGATTCGAGTCTAAATATAGTAGGTAAAACATTTGATTATCTTAATCTCTTATAATAAATACATATCTTCGTTACTAGCACTAGTTATAATTTTATAATTTTTTGACAAAAAGTCATATTGAACTTGGGATATGTGTTTTTGATAAAAAAAAAAAATAGCTCGAAGATGCAAGCATATACATTTACTTTGCTTCAGCTTCCTCTGTCTGCCTATATTTTCTAATTGAGGGTATTAATTAAATAACATGCAATTACGTTTACTTTACTGTTGCCGTTATTTGTAACGACAACAGTGATCAATTTATAACGGAGCCTTGAATTGACAAAAATTGAAAGTGAGAGGACTGAATTGACAAAACTGAAAGTTAAAGGACTTAAATGAAAAAGCGTGAAAGTTATAGGGTCACTTTTACATTTTTGCCTAAAATATATCATATATTAATTATATCGGATACTATTTTTACATTAGTTTTAACAAGTGAAATAACGGGGGACTTGGGATTATCCCTCTCAAATTAATTATTTTCTCTCTTTTATTTTAGGGTATTAATTATCCTCTTACTCTAAAAAATTTGATTGAAAGAGATTTGTGTTGGTGGATTAATGTATTTTTAGACGAAATTAACATGCAACATAACAAATTTTCAGAAACAAATATACCCTAACATGCCAAAAAATAACATAAACCCTAAACCTTGAGAACAAAAAAAACCTGGTAGAAATGACGAATACAGTGGTCCAAGTCGAGAAAAATCTTTGTCCTTAAGAACTTATTAGCCCCGTCTCGGTGCTCTACGGGTTTTATGGCTAATGTTCTCCCAGGATAACTCGGATTTCTCTTCTTCAAGGGGCACTCCTTAAGAAGATCTTGAACTAAGAAAGGGTGAGACTCTCTCTGACTCAAAACAACAATGTGAGACTTAAATTCGGATGGAATTTCTGATTCTAGAGAATGAACATGGAGGCCTCCTTATAAAGGCATGGAAAGGTTCCTTAAGGGCACCATTTGGGTTAGGATGCAACCCTCCAAAGGGTTATACCCCTCCCATGCACCCCTCCCATCCAAAAGACATGTCCATCCTCCAATAATATTTGAAGAATTTACAACAATCCCCCACAATTCTTCAAATATTCATGCAGAGACTTGAGAGAGTTTCCGTGAACTAAAGCTGCATCGAAATAGGTAGCTTTCACCTTGAACCTATCATAGTGAATGACAATCGGATTTACTTGGCAAACCAGTGACCCATAATCTTGAACTAATCTGTCGTTGGTGTAAACCAAGACAATTGCCAACACACAGCTTTACTTCGACCATTTTCTGTTCTACGGTTGTGTTCGTTTCGGCCATGAACATCGGTCCTGGATTCATCAAGCACTTTAGGGAAATCAGCCTGTAAAATCCCATGGAAGCGGTCTCACTTCTTACTTGAAATAGGTAATCTACTATGAAGAGGTAATCTATTTTTACGCCCAATAGGACTCATCTCCTAATATAGTGATCATTAAAAGCCTTAGTTTATCTTAACCTTGACAGACAGCACTCGGCGTCATTATCGGAATGTGAAAGAGTATAAAACTTTTCAGTGCTTGTTTTGAATTGCACAAAGTTTTAGTTGTCCCTTTTGAACCTAGATCTTGGGATCTTCAGTCAGCTAGGTTGGGTTTCCACAGTGACAATTCTTAATTTATAGGCTTCAAGCTCATTTCCCTCGATGACTTCTCAACTTGCTCTCTAGGTAAACCTTTAGTAAGTAGATCCGCTACGTTTTCCTTTGACTTAACATAATCGATCGATATTATGCCACTTGAGAGCAGTTGACGTATGGTATTATGTCTCTGACGTATGTGTCGAGACTTACCATTATACATTGTATTTTGGGCTCTCCCAATAGCCGATCGGCTATCACAATGTATGCTTATCGCAGGCACCGGTTTGGGCCAACTAGGAATATCCTCCAGGAAATTTTGAAGCCATTCCGCTTCTTCCGCTATTTTGTCTAATGCTATGAACTCTGATTCCATAGTAGACCGGGCAATACATGTTTGCCTCGAGGACTTCCATGACACGGCTGCACTACTAAGTGTGAACATTAATCCACTTGTAGATTTGGAATCCACTGTATCGGATATCCATTTAGCATTGTTGTCTCCCTCTAGAACAGCAGGATATCTCGCATAATACAGCCATATTTTGAAGTTTCTCTCAGATACCTCAAAACTCTTACTATGGTTTTCCAGTGGTTATGTCATAGATTGCTCGTATATCTGCTAAGCATGTTCACAGCTTGAACGATATCAGGTCGTGTGCAATTCGTGAGATACATCAGACTTCCGATGATTCTCGAATACTCTAATTGCGATACGCTTGAGCGAGTATTCTTTGAGAGATGAAGAGTTAGGTCTACATGAGTTCTAGCCACATTTAGATCTCATTTGTTATATTTCTCAAGTATCTTCTCAATATAATGAGTCTGGGATAATATATATCCTTCTGATGACCTAGAAATCTTAATTCATAGGATCACATTAGCTACTCCTAAATCTTTCATATCAAATCTGCTGGATAACACGTTCTTGGTATACTGAATCATTTTATGATTACTACCAATTATCAGCATATCGTCTACAAAGAGACACACAATGATATATCTTTTTTGAGTTGATTTAGTGTACACACACTTAACACACTCATTGGTTTTGAACCCACTTGACAACATCTCTTTGTCAAATTTCTCATGCCATTGTTTAGGTGCTTGTTTAATCCGTACAAGGATTTTACAAGTTTGCACACCTTCTGTTCTTGTCCAGGTACATTGAAACCTTCTGGTTGTTCCATGTAAATCTCTTCATCCAGTTCGCCATTTAAGAATGTCGTCTTTACATCCATTTGATGTATTTCAAGATCAAATATAGCTGCTATGAGCATTCTTATTGACGTGATACGAGTCACTGGTGAATAAGTGTCAAAGTAATCAATGCCTTCTTTTTGTCTATAACCTTTTATGACAAGCCTTGTCTTGTACTTATCTATTGATCCATCTGGTTTCATCTTCCGTTTGAATATCCATTTGTAGCCCAGTGGCTTACAACTTGGAGGAAGATCAACCAACTCCCAAGTATGGTTGTGTAGGATTTAATCAATCTCATTATTGATAGCCTTTCCACAAAGGTGCCTCCGGCGAAGACATTGCTTCCTTATAGCTTTGAGGCTCATTTTCTAACAAGTAAGTCAGAAAATCGGGACCAAATGACTTAGACGTTCTAAATCTTTTGCTACGTCTAGGTTTGATTGTCTCAACATTTTCATGTTGATCTGACTCTTGGTCAACTTGATCACTGTCTTTGACAATATCAATATTTCTTTTGAGTGACTCTGTTCTTTGTCTTTTCTTATTAGGAAATGTCTCTTCAAAAAATATCGCATTCCTTGACTCAATTATCATATTCAGATTGATGTCAGGAATATCAGACTTGTGTACCAAGAATCGATACGCACTACTGTTGCGAGCATATCCAATGAATATAAAATCAACAGTTTTGGGTCTTATTCTAACCTTCTTAGGTTTAGAAATCATTACTTTGGCAAGACACCCCCACACTTTTAGGTACATGTAGGAAGGAACGTGACCTTTCCACAACTCATATGGTGTCTTGTCCAATCTTCTGTGAGGAAGATTGTTCATAACATAGTTCGCGGAAAGCAAGGCTTCCCCCCACAAGTTATGAGGTAAACCAGAGCTTGTCAACATGGAATTCATCATTTCCTTCAACGTCCGGTTTTTGTGCTCAATAATTCTGTTTTTTTGAGGTGAATAAGGAGCAGTAGTTTCGTGAATAATTCCATGATTGGAACAATATTCACCAAATGGTAACACATATTCACCACCTCTATCGCTCCTGATTCTCTTGATTTTCTTGCCAATTGATTTTCAACTTCGTTCTTATAGTGTACAAAGCTCTCAATAGCTTCATCTTTGCTCCTCAGCAAATACACATAACATAATCTTGTGCTATCATTGATAAAAGTGACAAAATACTTTTTATCGCCTCTTGTTTGCACAATATTCATATCACACATATTAATGTGTACAAGTTCCAAGGGTTCAGAACTTCGTTCTATGGAATGAAATGATGCTCTATGCATTTTTGCTTCAACACATGCCTCACACTTTTGTTGGCTATCAATTTCAAATTTAGGTCTAAGGCCCATGTTAATTAATTTACGAATTGTATCATAATTAACATGTCCTAACATCTCATGCTATATATTTTGTGACTCAATAATATAAGCGGAAGTTGTAGCTTTATTAATAGCACTGTGTCGATCGAAAATCATTACATTGAATTTGAAAAGGCCCTCAGTGAGATATTATTTTCCTACATACACATCATTTTTGGTCAATATAAATTTATCATAAACAAATACAAGCTTAAAACCAGCCTTGCTAAGGAGAGAGCCCGAGACCAAGTTCTTCCGAATATCAGGAACATGCAAAACATTCTTCAATGTAAGCTCCTTTCCAGATGTCAGCTTCAGAACCACTGTGCCTTGTCCAACCACTCTAGAGGTAGACGCGTTTCCCATTGTCAGATGATCGCCACCATTGACCTTCTGATACGAGGAAAACATCTTACTTTCAGCACAGATATGACGAGCAGCCCCAGTGTCTACCCACCATTCTCTCGGATTCCCAACCAAGTTGGCTTCAGTTACCACTGCTGATAGGTTCATCTTTGAGATCTCTTCAGTCAGCTGCTCATCTTCAGTAACATGAGCCTCATTTTTCTTTTTGTTGCCCTTGTCCTGAGACTTCTTGTTTCTGCAGTCCTTTTTTATATGAATGCTCTTTCCACAGTTGTAGCACTTCCCCTTGAACTTCTTGTTAGCTTGGGAAGAATCAGCTCAACTGTTCTTTCTCTTCTTGATATCCTTTACACCTTCGACGATGTTGGCCTTAGACTCCATAGTCTTGTAGCTGGCCTTCTCTGACTTCATGTTGTCCTCTTTGATCCTCAATCGGACTCCAAGGTCTTCAAGGCTCATCTGCTTCTTTTTATGTTTACGATAGCTCCTGAAGTCATTCCATGATGGAGGCAACTATTCAATGATAGTGACAACTTGAAACGTCTCATAGAGTTTCATACCTTCATCCAATATTTCATGAATGATCAATTACAGTTCACCCAACTGAGATATTATTGTTCTTGAATCTACCATCTTGTAGTCTAGGAACCTACCCATGACAAATTACTTTTGTTCGACATCTTCAGTTTTGTTTTTCTTCTCGAGAGATTCCCATAGAATCTTCGCAGAGGTCATGCATTGGTACACATTATACATGGTATTGTCAAGTCCACCCAAAAGGTAGTTCTTGCATAAGAAGTCGCCAGACGACCATGTCTCTTCTCGCAGTTGCTTGGCTGTTGCCGATTCACCCTCCACAGGATTCGGAGGATCTTTGAGATACTTAGCCAACTGGAGAGTTGTCAGGTAGAACAATATTTTACTCTGCCACTGTTTAAAGTTTGCCCCACCAAATTTTTCCGGCTTTTCTCCATGAGAGACCGGTACTGTGATGTTTTCGCTAGCCATGTGTAACTAGTAGAAACAACAAAGATCAAAAAGTCAACAAAAGACAAATTGCACAACGATCAACAAATGATCTTGTTCAAGTGATATACCAAGTATCCACTCGTTGTTCTATTGGACAATAGTACCAATAAACACAAGTCTTTGAATTTTCGACTAAGGTTTCTTATGAAAAGTAAATAAAGGAATATTCCCATAGGACAAGGGGGGTCTGGAGTAACCACTTAAATCTCTGACCACTTAGGCTCTTATCGCCTTTTTGACAAAATATCATTTAAATACTTCCTCAATATAATCTCCTAGAAATTCAAAACTTAGTATTACACTTTTAATTTTACAATACAATATTCGATATGTGTAAATATATATGTATGTGTCAATCAAGATTGGATGAAATTACTTATGTAAGATTACACTTTAAATTCTCAACCAAGTATGCTACACACAATTAATTTTCAACTTTATCACTATGTGTATGCTTGTGATAATTGAATGCCCTAATATTAGCTTAAATCTGTACTACCAAGATTATTGTGAAACAATATATGATTTACTAAGTTAATATTAATCTAAGTCTTCTCAATTATAACTAATTTCAGGACTGATTTCATTCGTATCTACGTTCAAACGAGACTGTCCAGTGTGTGTGCGTTCGTGTAGCATTCGTAAATGCGTTCGAACGAAGTGTTCCAGAGAGTTCACGTTCATGTAGCATTCGATAACATGTTCGAATGAAATATTTCAGAAACTTTACGTTCGTGTTGCGTTTAGGACGCGTTCGAATGTTCTAAGGCAAAAGGCTTGCGTTCGAGTTGCGTTTGAATACGCGTTCGAACGTTCTAAGGCAGAAGGCTTGCATTCGAGTTGCGTTTGAATACGAGTTCGAACATTCTTACGAAAATTCAGATTTTAGCCTTTGCGTTCTTCGGGCGTTAGAACGCCCTTACATATTTTTCATGCACAGTCTATATTTTCCAGAATTTTTCTTAACTAAGCATGCAAATTTCTATCTAACAATACTAAAATGATAAGTTCTTAAGATTGTTGGTGGATTAGTGTATTTTTAGACGAAATTAACATGCAACATAACAAATTTCAAGAAACAAATCTACCCTAACATGCCAAAAAATAACATAAACCCTAAACCTTGAAAACAAGAAAAACCTGGTAGAAATGACGAATATAGTGGTCCAAGTCAAGAAAAATCTATGTCCTTAAGAACTTATTAGCCCTGTCTCGGTGCTCTACGGGTTTTGTGGCTAATGTTCTCCTAGAATAACTCAAATTCCTCTTTTTCAAGGGGCACTCCTTAAGAAGATCTTGAACTAAGAAATGGTGGGACTCTCTCTGACTCAAAACAACAATATGAGATTCAAATTCAGATGGAATTTCTGATTCTAGAGAATGAACATGGAGGCCTCCTTATAAAGGCATGGAAGGGTGCCTTAAGGACACCATTTGGGTTGGGGTGCAACCCTCCAAATGGTTATACCCCTCACATGCACCTCTCACATCCAAAAGACATGTCCATCCTCCAATAATATTTGAAGAATTTACAACAATTTGATGACACCCAACTGGGAAAAATAAACACATTATATCTTAAACCCTTAAACTTTAACAATGTATATGAATTCCATGCCTGTCTGTAATATGGTTACTTTGAGAGTGTCTCTATTAACCAACTTCATGCATAATACCTTTCCCACCAGACAGGAGGTCAACAAATCATCCCCGCCTCATTTTAATATTTCCGGCAGTTTAATAACATCATCAACTTTATTCCCCAACTTCATTTAGCTATACACAAATTAATGCGTTCATCCATATCCACCTAATTATTTTTGATTTTTTATTGAACACCAATCAATACTCTCACCTACTCGACTTCACCTTTACTTCCCTACCTCCTCTTTTTTTTTCGTAAATAGTTGGAAACTTCATCGCTAAATTACTTCTTCCAGATTTAAACGGAGCAGGTAAAATCTCCGACTCTTCCAGGCTCTTATAAAAAATACACTCATTGAATTCGAATCCAGAACCTAAAAATGAGATACTGAATCCTACACCACCAAACCACTTGAAGACTTTACCTCCCTACCTACTTCCCTTTAAATACAAACTCTAGATTTTTATCAAACAACCCATACTCACAGACTGAGATATCAATTATCAATGAGTCAAAAATCCCCATACCCAAATCTACACGCTTATAATTATAAATTTAATTATTTATCAAATTATTTAAATATATTGAATTGAGAAAGAAATACGAAGAGATAAATATTATTTAAATTAAACTCATAAATATGAAATGTTGACGGGTTATTTTCATCCCAGGGGCAGATTCGGAATACCGCACCTCGAACAATCCTCCTCCAACCGTGAATTTGTTTGGTTATGGGGGACCAAAAGCAAACTTGGCGAAAGACAAAACAACCACACAAAAAAAGACAGAGGATTTACGTGGTTCGGTGGAATAGATCCAACCTACGTCCATGGGAACAAAGTGGTGTACTATTTTTATAACTGAACCGAGCTCGACCGACCTCTTTTAAAGGGTGGTCGTATGATACCGAGTTGTTTGCTTGATGTTTTCTTACAAGTGGTGCTTGAATAAAAATTTGATAACCCTTACAAATGTGTTTCCCCTCCCCTTATATACTAAGAAAAAGTAACATTGTTCTCATATCTTCATGACGTCATCCACGCGAATCTCCGGCTGATTGACGGGCTCTCTGCCCCAGCTTCCCCACCGAAAGCAGACCTGCCATCTGACTTCCTGTCACATCACTCTATTTTGTTCACTGTCATACTCAACAATTATGATGACAGCCTGTAAAGGCGGTACAAGTCAGAGGATCACCTTGCAAGTTTCTATAGTCACATCACAGCCTTATGGATGATGCACATGACCTCATCTGGTCGGATTTATTCTGCTCCTCGTGCTCATGCCCTTCTGCCTGATCTCGCCCTAACTAGGACCTTGGGTTTTTCCTTTGTTAATTACAAAACTCATCATCGTAAATGAAAATTCTTTTCTTGCCCTTCCTCAAGATGCTGACTTTTTGGGGTAAAAAACCACCATAAACATCCGTCCCCTAGTTCTCGGTATCAATGAACTAGCGAGTTGATGCCGAGAACTATAAAAAAATGGTGGTGCGTGAAACCGGAGACCAATCTGATTTCCTCAAACTGATACTCTCATGAGCACCTCATATTGCTATAATCTGATTTCTTGTGGTACATTTTCAACACTTGGACATCTGATGCCGACCTGAATCAGCACTGGTTGACCTTTAGTAAAAAATCTGAGACTGGCTTCAGCATCTCTGCTCTCTTCTTCCGAGCCATGCCCTCTAATTTCGAGATTCCAGGAGGAATATTCTGTAAAGTCTTGTATAACATAAGACAATAATACTTGGCCATTAACAATAATAGAGTTTTGGAGGGACGTAACCCAGCTCGTGCCAATCGAAGATAAATAAGGCATCAGTAGGACTAGAGATGGCAAAAAGACCCGGACTCGGCCCGGGTCCGGAACTAAAAAATCCGGAGGGTCCGGACCGGGTAGACCCGGGTCCGGAAAAAAATATAAAAAAAAAATATAAAAAATTAGATTATAATAAAAAAATATAAAGTATTATGCATATATATAAATAATATAATATAATAAAAAATTAAAAGAATTGAAATAAAATTAATAAAATTGACAAAATACAAATATAAATATAAAATAATACAATTAAAATTTTAAAAAAAAAATTAAAAAAAAAATCCGGGTAATCGGGTTCGGACTCGGGAATATTTACCCGGGTCCAATTCCGGACCCGGGGTAGCAAACACTCTTCCGGATCCGGACCCGGGTCCGGCCGGACCATATCTAATAATGTCTGATTTCTCATCTCTGACACTCCATTATGTTGTGGAGTACCAGTAGGAGTATATTGAGCGAGAATCTCATTCTTCTTTAAATAATCAGTGAACTATCCATTTATATATTCACTGTCTTGATCCGATCGAAGGCATTTAATATATTGACCATTTTATTTTTCTACTTCGTTGCAAAATTCTTTGAACTTTTCAAAGATTTCCGATTTATGTTTCATCAGATAAACATAACCGTACCGTGACACATCATCGGTAAAGGTAATGAAGTATGAAAAACCATTGTGTGCAGACTGACTCATAAATCGACATACATCAGAATATACGAGCTCCAATAGGTCAGTAGCTCGATGGCCCACACTTGAAAATGGAGCTTTGGCCATTTTACCCCGAATACAAGATTCACAGGTTGGATAAGGTTCAATAGTGAGATCCAGAATCAACCATTCCTAACCAACTGGATTAGGCGTTTCACGCCTATATGACCTAACCTCATATGCCAAAGTTCAGTATTATTCATTTCAGATAATTTACGTTTATTAATTCCAGTATTCAAAATATCTTGAGAAGTGTGCATAATATAATGACCATGCTAATTTGGACAAACAAAGATCTGAATATTATTTCTATCATATAAATAAAAGGAACATTTCTTAATATTTACATGATATCCCTATGTATCTAATACAAAAGTGACATAATATTTGCTACGCATCCCGGTACAATATAGCAGTCATGCAACAAAAGTCTCCCACTGGGTAAGGGAATCTCGCATAAGCCGACTGCAATCGCATCCAGAGAGTCACCACTCTCAAACCGCAACTGCATCTCTCCAGATTTCAGTTGTCTACTTTCTTTCAGCACTTGCAACGAATTACAAATGTGAACAGGACAAGCAGAATCTAAAATCCAACTAGATGTGAAAGCTTCACAAGCTAATGAGATATCAATAAAGGAAAAAAATAAAAGTATCTGATGTCGATGTTTTTTCCCTCCTGATCTGGGCAAGGTAGTCAGAACAGATCCTCTTCCAGTGCTCGACCTTCTGGAAGTGATGGCGCTTATCTTCAGAATCTCTCTTGGGCTTTGCTACCTTAGCTTGCAAAGGAACATTGAAAACTTTCTTCCTCTTTCCCTTCGTCTTATTCCCATTCGACTTGGAGTGGGAAGAAGTAGAAAGTGAAGTGGGTTTCAGAAGGCGAGTCGGCACTCTCTTCTTCAAATCCCCTCCGCTGTGAGAAGCATCTTATACAACTCACGGTAAGTGCAGTGAATCCCGTTCATGTTGAAGTATATAACAAACTAACGATACAACGCCCAGAGTGAACCAAGAATGACACTCCGTCCTGGAATATCATTGAGAGGGAAATCACTGAGCCTCAATTGCTCGATCAGATCGATCAAATGAAGCACATGCGTGCTCACAGCCTGTCATTCGTCAAGTTTAGAATGGAACAGTTCCATTGCTACTTTGTGAACCAACAATTGTTCTTGGTTCATGAACGATTCACTGAGTTGTATCATCATGCCATAAACATCATGCATCTCAAAATATCGCCTCTTTAGTTTAGAAGCCAGAGAACTGAGAATATATGATTTAACCCTTAAATCATCGTCTTTCCATTTCTGAACAGTTTCATTGAAACCTTATGAACAACGACTTGTTATTGGTTCTCAAACGATTGTCTTAATCGTGTCATCATAGTATAAGCATTTGACATGCCATAATACTGTTTCTTGAGTCCGGTGAAAGCGAACTTAAGATGTATGATTTAACTTTTAAATCATCATCATTCTAAGCTTGGAAGACTTCGCGTTCTTCCGGGGTAGCGTCCTCTGCCACATCAAGGGGCAATGGACCTTCAAGAACATATCCCAACTTCTCGGAATCGAGGACAATCCTCAAATCCAGATCCCAATCGGTGAAGTTATCAGCGCCTTTAAGTTTGTTAGCATCAAGCATACGCACAAACTAATTAGTGGAAGGTGCCGCCATCGCAAATCTATCATATAGATCATGAAAAACGGTTAGCAGAAAATTAAGATGTTTCATATAATATTATAAGCATAAACTAGATCATGGATTTTTAATCTAAAAATACCTCTCCCACTAAATCATGCAATATTGTAATCCCCAAACAGAATACAAAGATTTAAAAATTAAATTAAATACAAATAGTGAAAAGTGGATCCCATGAATATATTTCAACTAATAACAGAGGCACGGTCTCGCCTACGTATATTCATCAGGTAGACAACTCATTTGTCAATCACTCACTAGTGACTCCTAGGTTTCCGGTCCTGGTCGTTTCTCATTGTCGCTGCTAAAGCAGGCCCACAAGGAGACGTACCAAGGTTAAACTCGTCAATGATAAACTCAAGCTACTTGCGTAACCCTGACAGTTAGGGCACGTTCAGGATTCCACTTTCGCTTGAAATTATCCAGTATCTGATATACATCCGGTATAAATAAATCTCTATCGGCTACACCCTCACAGCAGAGGCACGGTCTCGGATGTAGTCACGGAGAAATATTTATAAACCGTATTGACAAGACGGACCACATAACATGCGTCAAATAATAATTACATTTAAACCTTATTAATTAGAGATTTTCCGCTAAGTGTCATACACCCTAAATCTAATCAAATTAGATTAAAACATGCATGATTAAACATTGAATTAAAGGGCTAATCATATTAGGGGGCCTAGAATCAGACTCGCTCTGATACCATTTTGAAGGGGTTTTATTGCGGAAATCCGGTAACACAGCGGAATATTGGAAAATCAAAATTTTCCGATTTCAAAACTTTTTCTTGGATTAATTAAATAAACTTATTTATTTTAATATCCAATTATCAAATTATGAAATATTACACAACAAATCATATTTTTATGTAATTACCGAATTACCCCTAAACGTAGCAATTTGTTCATTTTAATCTGAAATTGTTCGAAACGATTTTGGATGATTCTAAATCATTTCTAAGATGAATTTAACATGCATACACATCAAAAATCAAATTGCAACATGAACCCCAAAAAAAATTGAAATTGTCGTGAGCCCTCACTTTTGTCCAAATTGTGCATTTTGCCTTTTCAATGTTCAAAACACATCCAAATGAAATCTAATCAACATAAGATTTTATATGTATCATATACACATCCAAATACACAACATAAATGAAAATCTCCAAATTTGGAAGTGGTCGCAAACCCTAATTTTTCAATTTCATCAAATTGGACAAATTAGACCAAATTTGTCAAATCTAATACTTCAATCATGTTTCTTCCATTACAATCAAGCCTCACCACAATGAAACAATTATAGAACAAATCTAGGTCATTTAAGAGTGGGTCAACAACTCTAGATTAGCAACAAGTTTCTCAAACTATCAAAAGTATGCTTATTAACATATTAGAAGCATCCTTTGAATTTTATACATGCTCAACACATTTCAAATCTTCCATCCTCCAAAAATACAAAGAATAAAGAATATAAAAACAAAAGAAACTCATAGCATGAAGCCTAGAACTCAAGGAACATTTTCCTCTCTAATAGCAAGTTGGAAAAACTTACTAAAATCCAAGTTTTTCCTTGTTTTCTTTTTCTTTCTTCAAGCTTATTTGTTTTCTTTTAATGGTGTATTTGATAAGTGTTTCAAGTTAATGGAACCCTAAAAGAAACAAAACAATTTATATCTCCTCCAATTTAGCTATGGCCGAAAATTTGGAGACATGGAATAAATATCTAGATATTTTATTTTGTTTCAATTTCTTTAAAATGCAACTTGCCAACTTGATTAAATGATCATTACACTTTAATGACTAATTCAAATAAGTCAACAATTACAACTAAGTCATAAATTAAATATCATAACTTAAAATATTTATACTTTAATTAATTTAATCATTTAACAATTAAATAAATAATTATTAATTAAATATAAATATATTAAATATATGTATTATATTTACATTAAATATTAAATACATATATAAATATGATATTAGTCAAATATCTCAATTTGACAATTAATTAATGTGTATTTGAATTAATCATCATTAAATGCAAATACACAGAAATTAAGGAAATGACTATCGGGTCCCTACACATGTATTTTGCGTTTAACCTTTAAACGACTTTATAAATAATCAATATTATTTATAAATGTTGCCCTAGTGCTCTACGAGTATATTTCATTAGTGAGACTCTCTAGATTCAGGCATATCCGTCACGAAATCTAATTTCTTGTCCATAATTTATCCACCCGTAAATTATGACGATCACGGATAAACTCACTGAATCATACAGGTCGAGGTCATGAAAAATGTATAATTCCTCCGTCACAGGTATCCGGATATATCCCATAGATATATACGTAAACGTCAAATCTCTATAGGGATTATCTCGTCGACGTCTCTATTAATAATCTAAAAAAAGAACATTTAGAACTGGCTTCTAAAATGTACCACGAGCCCATGACTTTTTATCTGATTTCTAATCATATGGACTACCTATGCTCTGATACACAGAACTGACGGATCCTATCTCGATACACACAGGACACCCTGAGGATCTATCCACAACCAACGAACATGCGGATGTCTGATATAAATAGATCGGTGACGTGACTGCCATCTAATTGTGGAAGATGTCTCATGTGCCCACAGTGGTATCTCAAGTCGAAGAATCACAAGTGTTACTAAACCCGATAAGATTCTTATTGACGTTGGTGTACCATCCATTAAGAATCTTCGGTGATTCATTTAGTGTTTATCCGCTTTAAACACCTACACGTCTATATTAGTCTCCAAGACTTATGGTTCATTGAGAAACCATTGGAATCATATATTTCAGTATACGATATGTACCGGTCTCAACGGGTTTACTATACTGACCAAGTAGTGTAAACCTTGACCAGAAACTGTCTGAGAATGACAACGTCATGACACAACTCAATGTCAGTTGCGACGCTTTTGCAACAGCACCATGACTAGTCATTCTAAGGTCATTACGTCTTTACCATATTAAAAGATACATTATATTATAGAAACTGCATATATTATTCATTATAATAACGTTTTACAGAAGTATTCATAAAGAAATACAACCGGGAATTGGCACTCTGAGCACCAACCCCAATACTCAGAGCCTCTTACTCTCTAAACATCGGCCCACCGCCCTCACGGCAGTCTACGAAGGTCAAGGTAGCCATAAACCTTGCTCTTCATTATTTTCCGTTCGTCTTCACTACTGACTTGAGCGTCGGAGTGCTTACGGCACCCACCACACCAATGGGCAGTAACCTTCATGCTCACTCTACCTTTGTTTTGCAGGATCGCTAGTGCCCCCAACTTACAAATTCTCGATTGTGGACCTCGGACGAAAACCAGCATCCACATTAGGTTAAGTCATCCATGGACAATATTTAATTATTGTTATGACGTATCAAACAAACTATGTGTCACTACAATTAATTATAATTAAATGATGTATTTTTAATCATTAATAACTTCAATTTTAAAAAGATTAAATTAATAACTATTAATAATCTTAGAAAATAAAAAATTTTAAGGAATTCCGAAAATAAAAAGGTTAGATGTTGAAGAATTTGAAAGGTTGAATTAGTAGCACATGAGTCGCACATCATTAATGATTTAGAATTAAGAAAAAATTAAAAATTATTATTTTTTAAATAATTTTAAAAAACAAAGAATTTGAATAAGTTAGAAAATGAAAGGTTAGATATCAAAGAATGTGAAAAGTGAAATATTAAATGAAATGAAAACTGGAACATTAATAACTCATTTGAAATATTGATATTTTAGCTTTTATATATTAGCTTAAACTATAGAAATCAAATGAGCATTTACCATTTATTTATTTATTTTAAAGAGAAACAAGAGTGCAGAAACTTATTACTGAACTTAAAATGTGATGGCAAGTTCTTCCAAAAAGTCATATGATATCTTTGTAAAAGCAAAATCATATGAACTTTATTCTTGCCTTTGTCACTTTGTGTTATGAAAAATTTTCCAAAGTATATTCTCTTTTCGGATTTGCTTAATAATCAAGTCAAATTTAGGGAAAGCTTGAGAAAATAAGCAAGTAAAGAATATGAGACATGTAAAAAGGAAAATAATCACATTCCGGACTCACGAAACACAGCCACACCAATGTAAAAAGCATCCAAAAAAAGAAAAATTCTATTATTTAATATAAATATCACGCCACTTATATAATAATCGAATAACATTTTATTATGTATATTAAATAATTAAATAAATAATAATTTTATTGAATATAAATCTTATATTTTACATAATATTAATTAACAAAATCATATCACCTATAAAAAAAATTATATCAAAAAATTTCTCAAACACTAACGCCAAATCATGGGCGGCGTGCTTTACGACTCTAGTACATACAATTCTTTATCATTTTCCACGTTTTAGGTGGAGATTTCATTGTGACAAATTCATAACTGATGCTGACGTGTATGGGTTAAATTTTCAAGTAAAAAAGTCATTTATATTTTCCACACGGTAAGGGTTATTAATGGCTTATCAAAATTTCTTACTTGGGGCTCCAAATTTTGGCATCTTTATTATAATTTATATTAATTTTTTTTTAGATTTGAAAGTCTTAAATTTTGATCCAAATTTAAGTGTTCCAATCGATTCTCTGTATAGGCGGTCCCTAATATCATTATTATATAAGCTGCAAAGTCAGCAGCAACAATATGAGGGCCTACCACACAAATTCAAGAAAGAAGAAAAGAAATAAAGAAAAGAAGAAAACCAGCAGAGGATGAAGAAATAAAAAAAAAAAAAAAGAGAAAGAAATAGAGGAAGGCACAAAAATAGAAGTACAAAGAAAGTAAAATTAAAAGATGAAACAAAGGAAGGAAGAAAACAAGAAATAAAATAGTAATAATTTTAATTAATTTAATAACACTAAAAAATTTAAATTAACAATCAGATTTTGGGACGGGATGTGATTTTACAAATTGTGCTAGTCCCATTTGCTCCTTCCTTGTCTTTTGTCTTTCATGTTGTTACATTGAGGACAATGTTTCATTTAGGTTGGGACGGTATTATATATCATGTGTTTTACCTGATTGTGTATGTGTTATTCATGTAGGTGTGTTGTTATTCTTTATTAAAAAAAAATTGTTTTGTTTGTTTGTTTTTAGTCCTTAATAGTAAAGCATAAGTCCAATGATGATATTGTTTGTTTTAGGGTGAAACCTTAGAAACGATAAGTTCTTTAATGTGCTTTTATTTGATGTCTGGAGTAATTGATCTAGGTTAGACTCGTAAGCACTTAATTATAGATTTTTAGCAGTGAAAGCCTATGTAGCTAGCAAGGTGACTAGTTGCAGAAATTGCATGTCGATGAATGACCGTTTACTTAGATGTCTATCCTAATTTGCCAGTGTTATAATGTATAGTTAAAAATAAAAAAGAAAGTCTCTAAAGAGAAAGAAATTAAACCACCTATAACCGATAAGCGTGAAGCTACCCATGGGCGAGTGTTAGGACCACAATGAGGAGAAATTTTACCTTAAATGATAGGTGTGTTGAAAAAAAAGAAAAAAAAAAGGGAAAAAAAAGAGACAAAGTAAGAAAAGAAAAAAAAATCATACCATGCTGAGCACAGAAAGGCAATTACAGAGCACATTTGAGATATCTAGGTTGGTTTGACCCATCGGATCCCAATTTTTAAACGAAATCATTGAATTGGCTTACCTATGAATCAAGCTGTGAATGAACCTTTACACACACACACCGTGAGTCTGGCTTAGATGATTTATTCAAAGACTTGGATTTGAGTTGCGTTGAGTACTTTGAAAGTTCTTTAATTTCATTGCTAGACATTCTTTGAGGACAATAATATATATAACTACTAGGACTATTCCATTTTATTTTTGTTTGATTGCATGTGTTTTGAATGACGTTTGTGGGTGTCGTCGTTGTAAGCCATCACGAGACTATAACTCATCCACTAGGGATACCTAGGGGTTTAAAGGCTTGTTGCATACGCTAAATGCAATCGTGATCCCTACGAAAGTGGCTTAGATAGTTTTATTAAGTTTAGTTCTTATTTTATTTTTGCGTTTGAATTGCTAGGGACTAGCAATAAGCTGGTTGGGGGTTGTGATAAGTGCATGAAAGTACTTTGAACATCGCTAATTCGGCTTGTTTATTATGTATTTAATCTTAATTATAGTTTATTTTGTGTCTTGTTATTAGGGAGCAATGAACATGAAGAATGGAGCAATTACACATGTTTCGGGACCTAACGGACGCATTGGAAGCATGCGGGAAGAGTTGAATCGCAGAATCGGTGAAACTAGAAAAGCTACTGTGCGTCATGACGCGCCCTCATTGGCGTCGCGATGCACCTACAGAATCTGTACACATATATTTTCCAGCAAGTTTGGCACCGTGGCGCCACTTGCCAGCACCGCGGCGCCCCGGAAGACACCAGAAACTTAATTTAGTCGTGTTTGATGCGCACAATGACTCCGGGACTTCTCTATATAAACCCAACTTCGTCCATAACCCTAAAATGAGGAGAAAAATAGAGGGAGAACACACATCAAATAGCAAGAAAAATACAATTTCGAGAGATAAGAATGAAGAACTTCAAGCCGACAGAATGTCTCTCCGATCTATCAAAGTGATTTCTCTCTTCTGCATGGAGAACTAATCTCATAGGCAAAGCTAATGATGAACTCTTGTATTTAAGTTCTTATGTTTATATTTTTGATTCCTAAGGACATTTTATTGTTTAATATAATTGATGTTTGTTATTCTTTATTATCTTTTGATTGATGAATCCAGAGATTGTGTTTTACCAACTTGTATATAGGAATAGTCATGCTTCTTCTATGTGTGATTGGAGAACCCAGTTGTGACTGGTAAAGTTATTTTATGAGTTGGTCTTCTGCTACAGTATTGTCTGTGGGTATATTATCGACGTTAGATAGATCATAACGATAACTTTGTGTGCTATTAACATAGAGAAGATAATTCATCGATTACCTTAGAATTTTATGTGTTTTGAATTGAATATCTTTCGATTGTTGGTTTGAGATGTGAAACCTTCAATTGAGTAATAAAAGGAATCAATAACTGAATATAGGAATTTGATACAAGAGGGATTCCTGACGCTTTGCTGCCTCTCTCTATTGATAACCTTTAAGTTTTTCTCGTAATCTTTATTTTACATTACCAATTCAATCTATCTATTTTCATTAAGTTATTGCTAATATTTTTGTTTAAGTAAATTAGTTCCTTGTAACCATCTCTCTCAGGAATCGACACCCCAACTATACTACGATAACCGCAAGTATTTTTTGGGCGTAGTCATTCGCTAAACCCCAATACAAATGTTAAGCATGCATACACAAGAAAAATCACAAGTTAAAGCTATAACTTCATGCCTCACAAGGTAGACAATTAACTGTTTAGGTAAAGTGCTTTGAATTTCTGTCAATGCACTACAACAATTATGGCTTTTAGCGTCCAATCATTTAGCGTCGAAACAACTTTCGACGCACAAAATCAATTTTAGCGTCGTAATTATTATTCGACGCCAAATATCAAGATTTTAGCGACGAAACTGATTTTCGACGCCAAATATTCAACTTTTTTCGTCGAATCCACATATCGACACTAAAAGTTATACTTTTAGCGTCAAAAATTTTATTCGACGCCAAAAACTAGAAATTTAACGTCGACGAAGTAGCGTCGCTAAAGGCTTATGAAGATGTCACCGACAATCTTTTAATCTTTAGCGTCTAAATTTTAAGTCGACTCTAAAAATCAGACATTTAGCGTCGAAATAGGATATTCGACGCTAAAAATCGGACAATTTGCGTCGAATTTAGTGTTTCGACGCTAAAGATGGATTAAAATGCATAATGCCACCAACCCTTCTCCCCCTCTATTTTTTCTCTCATTCTATTCATTTTCATCCTCTGAAATCTGAGATTTTCTCCTTTACAACCTCACAACTCTCCTAAAAATTTTCAATAAAATTGTAATCAATTTCCCATAAGGTAAATCTTCTTTCATATTTATTTATTATTTTCAATTTTTATGATTATGTTGTTTATATACTTTTTGTTAGTGATTTATGATTCATATATGTAGATTAAGTTAATTAATTAACAAAATAGAATTTTTCTGTAAACTATTTAATTTATCAACTAAATATATATATGTATATGCTTAAATAAATAATTAATGAATTAGTAATGTTGATCAGTGTAATATTATATTTAATAATTATATTATTATATTTAGGTATTTCGCTAAAATGAATAGAAATTGGATGAGCTCGCTGGATAGATTGAGTGTTGAATATCGTAATTGAGTGTATGAGTTTATGGAAGTCGCAAAGCAACACATTGATGCAGAAGGTCGTGTTCGGTGTCCATGTATAAATTGTTTGAATAGGAAAAGGAAACGGTTAGATGAAGTTCATAATCATTTATACATGCCAGGAATATCACCAACTTACCATACGTGGATTTATCACGGTGAGCAGTATCATTCTCAGTCACGGTTTATTGATTCCGGCGAAGGGAGCAGTAGTTACAATCAACCTGCAAATGATGAGATAACCGATGCTTTGCATGACTTACAAGGTCCACAACTTGGTCATAGTATCAGTGGTGACATGCCAGTGTTAAGTGGAAATGATCAAAATTTATTTAGTGAACTACTTGATGAGGCAAAAAAAATTCCATTTGAATGTGTTGGAATGTCGATCTTGAATTTCGTTGTGAAATTATTACACATTAAAGTGATCAACAGAATGACCAATAAAAGTATTGATATGATGTTAGAGTTACTGGGCCAAATGTTACCGATTGGAAGCGAATTGCCTAAGTCTTACTACGAGGTAAAGAAAATGTTGCGTGATCTGGGAATGTGGTATGAATCTATTCATGCTTGTAAGTTCGAGATGTTACTCATGTGACTCAGAATTATAGAATTGTAGTCCAAGAAGAACACGGCTCAGATATTATTGACTTCTACGGAGTGTTGCAATCAGTCATTGAGTTGATATACAGACCCAGACGACATATTGTGCTATTCGAATGCAAGTGGTTTGACACAAATGCCAAAAAGAGGAGAATTCAAGTTAGTAATCATCTAACGTCAATTAATGTTCAACGTTTTTGGTACAAGAATGATCTATACATTTTTTGTACCCAAGCACGTTCAGTGATATATATATCTGATCCAAAGTTAGGAACTGGATGGATGGTGGTAGAAAACTTACAACATAGGGGCATTTAGGACACGCAGGAGAAAGATAGTGTTGACATATCGGATGAAACACAAGAAGTCTCCGGCAACTTCGAAGTTCCTGAACATATATTTTATGTACCAACTGTCACCGTTCCGGAAAATATCACATTAACTCGAGATAGTACATACGTTGAGATAATTCCTCATTCTGAAGTGAGCGTTGAAGTAGCAAGTGAAGATTCATGCATTTAGTTTAGTTGGGTTTGGTTTAGGGTAATGTGTTTGGTTTGGTTTAGTTTGGTTTGGTTTTGTAATATAATGTTCATACATAAACTATAAAATGCATGTGTTTGGTTTGGTTCTATTACATTCAAAATGCATGTGTTTGGTTTGGTTCTACTCTACATATATTATTTAGGATTACAAAATATATCCATAGTGATGTTGCTATTGTGCATGATTCCATTTGGACTTACAAGTTTCCATGAGGCCACCAATAGGAATATTCACTTCCATTCATCCTATTACTTGCGTTTGATATGTCATGGCTCATATCAAATATATTCATGATTCATGCATATAATAGGTTAGATCGAAGCCACCACAAGTGAGTTATTGTGATGGAAACCTGAAACTTTGTGTGTTTTTGCAGACGGGCTAATGCGACTCCATCTACATCAGCAATGACAACTGGCCTTGGTGGAGTCTCTGCTAGCACAGGTGAGTCCAGTACAGCGAAGGGTCGAGGACGCACCCGTGGCCTGGGGTTGGCTAAGTACGTTAAGGCTAACGGCCGTATCCGGATTGAGATATCAGATGATGGGCACAGTGAAGTCGGACAACATAATTCAGCGTTTAATACAGCCATAAGAGCTACAGCTCGATATGAAGCTCCCCAAAACTACGTTTCTTGGAGAAAGATACCGTGGGAGACGAAAATCAACCAGCTATTATCTTCGCTACTTGTAAGTTTTCGATATAGTTTGTTAGTTAACATTTTTATTTTATACTTATTTTTACTCGGTTGCTATTCATGTAGGAGTGGTTCGACTTCGATCTGACCAAAGTGAATGTCCAACAATATATTGACTACCAATGGGGAAAAGTTATAAAGATTATTAAGACAAAAGTCCTGAAACCAATATTCGACGAACATGGACCTTCAGATGCTCCACAACACAAGCCTGATTTTATAGAGGAGCAAGACTGGACATTCTTATGTGAGCTTTGGTCTACCAAAAAACACGAGGTAAATTTTGAAATAAACGGAAATTTATAATTGTCTTTGTTTTCAGTACTTACATTGTTGGTAAATGCAGGATAAATGTCACGCAAATGCGGAAAATCGAAGTCACTTGCGTTTTAACCACCGTGGAGGTTCGAAGCCATTTATCCAACATCGTGCCAAACATTCTGAGGTAAATATATCCTAACGTAAAATTTAAAAGTTCATTGGTTTTACTAATGTGGAATAATATTGAATTTATTTTATGTTTATAACAGAGTAGCACATGTGAGGTGCAATCATTTCAAGATTTTTTCCGTGTGACGCATTACAATGACAAAAACAAATGGATAAATGAAGAAGTCGAACGCTGCTATATAAGTTTCTATTTTTAAAATAAAATAATTAATATTATATATGTTAATTTTTTTTCTCAAATTCTAATATTAACTTATTTTTTGAAACATAACGAAATGATGTAACTCCAACATCAAACTCATGAGACAGGGTCCGACCCAATACCAGATGAGCAGTTGTCGCAATTGGTTTTCAAGAATCAGACAGCTTACAACGTTGGCCTTCGCACTCGTAAGAAGCCGACGTCATCTGCACGCAATACTGTTAATTCGGACAATGCCTCCTCTCTTCGAGACCAGTCAGTCACCACCCAAAACCGCCTAACCACCACTGAAGACCAGCTAGTCACCACCCGAGACGAGCTGAAGAAGACTAAGGAGGATCTACAACAGGTCAATGTGGACCACGAGAAGAAGATGGAGCAGTTCGAACTGCAAATGCGGGTTTTCCAACAGATGTTGGAGGCCTCAATCAGTCAGGGTGCATCGGGCTCGAGCGTCCCCCATCACAGTAGCAATAAATTTTATATTAGATTTTGTATAAACATTTTGAACAAATAGTTTTAATATAATATGTATTTTTTCTTAAAAAAAATTCAATATAATAATTATTATAATATTTCGTAATTCTGTTATTAATTAGAAATTTTTTTCAATTAAATTAATTATTTTAGACCAAAAAGAAGTAAATTAATAAATTTTTTTAAAAAACACATTTTTTAACTATTTTCGTCGAAATAGTCGACGCTAAATGTATTTTTGGCGTCGAAAATTTCGACGCAAATAGTTAAAAAATTGCCACGGTAAGTATACAAATATTAATTTTTTAATATACTTTAGCGTCGAAACGTTTCGACGCTAAAAGTCAAACTTTGAGCGTCGAATTATTTCGTCGCCAAATCGAACCTATAGCGTCAGAAAATTTAATTTAGCGTCGAAATAAATTGGACGCAAAATATAGTTTTTAGCGTCGAAGTTATTTGTTTCGAAGCTAAAAGTTATTCTCGTCGACATTTCGGCGTCCAATTTTTGTGTCTAATTATTTCGACGCTAATTCTCTTTTGCGTCGAAACTATGGATTTTGGCGTCGATTATTTTCGACGCTAAATCGTATAATTTTTGTAGTGATGGAGACAAATCATTTGGTACAAGTATTAAACATATACTGATAATATGATAAGTACACTTTAATGGAAATCAAAATTCTTTAAAGTGCACCTTAGAGTCAAAATATCAATGAATGCGGTTGTAATGTAGTCAAGGTTAGAAAAGGAATTTAGGTAGTGTAAAGTTTTCGAAGTATGCTAGACATTTTTCCTTCAAAAATGATACACCCATATTTTCTTTTTTAAAAAATTTCACAATTTCAATCATTTTTCTTTCCTTTATTCTCTTCTTGCTCTTTCTTTTCTTTTCTTTTATTTCTTTTTTCTTTTTTTGAATTTTGAGTAAGGAGAAAAACTTATCATTTTCAACATTTATATTTTTAATTTGCCATAGAATATCTTCGACATTTCATTTATCAACCCCATCTTGATTGTCAACCTTAAGCATACACATGAAAATATTAAGCATGAAGGTCTTAGAAATTAAGCTCAACTCCGTTTGAAGTGGGTCGAATTGCATGGGTGATCAAAGAAAGTTTTTGAATTTTTTTTTCAAGGCTCAATGGGGTAGGGATGAATCACCAAATAGAGGCTTGATTTGAGAGAGAAAATGAGGTTTCCAGGAATACAAACCTAACCAATATCAAATATCTTCAGAGTTCTAAGGTAGAGATTGGTGTTTGGTGTTCAGACGTTGCAAGTTACAGAGTTGATTCATTGAGACTTCAGGGATTCTGAAGAAAGCTGCTTGGTGTAGCGTTAATGAGTTTTTCGGGTTATTACAGTAATGAGAATTGAGTCAGCAAAGTTATTGCTTAAGATCTTTTCACCATCCCTGTAAGTTTTTCTAATATAATGAATTCTAGTGGTAGGTTATACCCGAAGTGATTTTTCTCTTCAACGATTTTTCCACTTCATAAATAAATCTCGTGTTCACTTATTTACTTTCCCTATTTATTTTGTGTTTGATTGTTTATCTGCCATTATCAGTTTAGACTTTAGGCTAATTGATTGCTACCCACTGTAAATCTTACTAGGACGTGTATTAGAAAGAGAAAAATTTTAATCTCCACAAATTACATCTATTCCCCCATAAATGTACAAGGTGAAAACTTTGTGTATTTTCACCTTAAATACTTCAAGGAACCACGTTCACTTTGTGTGTGTATAGTCAATAATTACAAGATAGACAGACCTCGGAAATATATCTCATTGCATGTTGACTAACCATGACAACAAAAGAGCCAAAAAAATAAAAATAAATAATAATAATTAAATATCGTTCCACATTGTTATAATTTCTTCACTTTGTGGAATGATAATTGAAAGTGAACTTTAGACATATTTTTAATTTTCTGCCAAAATTCCATCATCTTATCTTAATTAATTACCGGTTCTTTTCAGGTCCATATGACATTATATGGGATATTATTTTTTTCCTAATATTAAATATAAATAAACTATCTGTTGGGTGTGCAAACAAAGTCCCAAAGTCCCACATTGGTTAGAAATGGGGAAGATCGTGGGCATATAAGGATGGACATGTATCTCCATTGGTATGAGGCCTTTTGGGTATAGCCCAAGAGTAAATCCATGAGGGCTTAGGCCCAAAGTGGACAATATCATACCAATGTGGAGATAAGTAGTGTCTTAGGTTCCTTACACTATCATACCAAGGGTGGATCTGGGGGACAAATCCACATAAACAGTCCCTTAAATTTGGATTAAATTCAGGGGCGTTGAAATTAAGAAAAATTAACGTTCATTACAATTAAAAAAATTAAAAAAAAAAAATTATTGATAAGAAGTCACATACTTTAAAACTCATCTAGAGCTCTTAAAACTTTGCCACTGTCGCATAGTCATGTACGGACTCGGATTAAAAATGAGGCAAGGAGGTTCATGACCAACTTTGCTAAAGAATTGTTAAATATGATTTATAAATTTGGATCCTTATCTTTTAATAATCTTTTGACAAGAGTATATTTATATAAATATACCGTTAAAATTCGATTACATATATATTTTTATTCAATAATTACTAATCATAATATTTTAAGAACCGGCACAAAAATTAGATTATATAATCTAATTATAAAGAAAGACAATGCAAAATTTTCAAATACGGAAATTATAAAACAAGAAAATTGTTACTTGATGATAACATAAATAGAAAATTATATTTGATTAGCAATGAAAATAGGAATAAATATTATCTGTTTTAAAAAAAGAAAAGAAAAAAAAAACATACCATCAATTTTGTGTGGAGACTTTGAGGCTAATTTTGATCTTACGTAAATCCGAATTTGAGAGAGGTTACGAATGAAAATTATAAGTATACATGTTAAGTGTACATATATTTTTACAAATTGTGATTTTGATTTAGATAAAAGAGATATGCGTAATTATAAATGGTTAGTTTGAAGTTATTATTCTCTTTAAATATAATTGTTTACGGAATCTTGTTCTTTGGGGGTTATAAGTGATGGTTCATTCTCAATTCCATCTCTACTAGAGAACTGGACATGAGAGTTTCTTCTCATCCAGCTCCTCGAGAATGAAAGGACTAAAAAAGATTTTACAAGATATACAGAGATTTAATGAATAATATCCTGAAGCATAGTATTCAACATACCATCAGTACGAACGTGCGGAGGTCTAATCTAAATAGATCAGTGACGTGACTGTCATCTAAGTGTGGATGATAACTCATATATCCAAAGTGGTATCTCAAGTCAAAGAATCACTATGCTCACTCAACCCGAGAAGATTCTTATTGACGTTGGTGTACCATCAATTAAGAATCTTCAGTGAGTCGTTCAATGTTTATCCACTATAAATACCTACACGTCCATACGAGTCTCCAAAACTTATGGTTCATTGAGAAACCATCGAAATCCAAGATTCCAATATGCGACATGTACCAGTCTCAACGGGTTTACTTACTGACCAAGTAGTGTAAACCTTGACCAGGAACTGTCTAAGAATGACAACGTCATGATAAAACTCAATGTCAGTTGCGACGCTTTTGCATCAGTATCATAACTAATCATTCTAAGGTCTATTATGTCTTTTCCATATAAAAGAGGATGTATATAATAGAAACTGTTTATTTTTCATAATAAAATATTACATTAGTATTTACAATGAAATACATAATAAAATTGGCGCTCAGAGCACCAACCCTAACAGTTCCGGGGCTATTCAGGGGCTGAACTTTTGTTCAAAACAGAAGTAAAATTTCAGTGGAATAGTAACTTTCGGCCAGAAGAAGGGAATGGCATAAAATTTTCAAGTCCGATCCCGGGTGTCTAACATGTTTCCGCTACGCTAGGAGTTCCTACAATTGGCATCGAGAGTGAGGTTGAAAAATGTTCTTAACCTTCTTTTTTCATTTAAAGTTACGTTTTTATTATTTATATGAGATATAAATAATAATATGCATGTTTAGATTGTTGGACAATTATGACCCATAACGTCACTATTTGTACAGATCATGGTGTTGTTGTACAAATTAACTATGTGACAAAGGAGATTACTCTCTTATCATTTGTGATTAGATCACCATGATATATAAATGATAGGAGGTCACTGTGATTTGTTCCTGGATTGAGAAGAAATGAGACAGTATCAATCCACGAAGGATAAATCATTAAATATCCCTAGTCAGAGTATTATCGAGATCGGACATCGATAATGCGTAAAAGACTAGTATTACACTTGTGCGTGTTGTGAGGGCACAACGACATAGTTCTCATATATTTGGGTATATGATACTCATGCAAGTGTAATAGGAGGTTGTGTTTTACCGATGGTACGGGAAACAGCTTCGCTCTGGATAGACCCCTTCAGAGTTCCATTGGTAGTATAACTATGTGTCTATGGAAGTCCGAATTCAGGGTAGGTGTATTTGGTCTTAACCTGAGACTTGCACCGCTAATACTTACAACAATCAATATGCTTTGGTTTTGGTCGTCCAGGGCTTTAACCGGTTCTGTGTACGCCTATTCTGGGTATATTAAGAATCGTAGTGTATTGGGTGTGATGTCAAGATGGAAGTATCACTTCAGTTATAGTGGAGATGATGATCATGTAGGATACAGAACTTGTTCTCTTATATGCTGCAGCTATCGGGATATTATGACTATGTCATGTATATCCGATTATAGAGACTAGTTACCAGACATCCGATATGTGCTTCGTACGGGGCAGACATAATTCCAGCCCCAGGCCTAGCACGTGACCATCCAATACTGGATCGACATACACGATACTATGTATACTACGCCTGATATAGATCGCTTATTCCTGTAAGCATGTTTTTGGAGAATTGGGTAGGCATGACGCTTTGCTAGAAGCCAACCTTGTCTTGTAAATCGGTATAAACGTAGTACTAGGTACTTACGTGTTCGGATAGTCCGACGACCATATTTACTGCCAACATATCCGGGGATCTCATGGGTCGCTTCCCGAAGATTCACCGATGATGTATGACTCGCACTTCATTAATCTGGGATTAATTAAGATGAGAGAGAAAATTAATCTGGGATTAATTACGGAGATATTTTATCTAGGATAAAATATTAATTAAAGAGAGAGAACGATTAATTTGGAATTAATCGATAAATTAATATATTCGATATATTAAACGAAATTGGATTTCGACGCGGAATTAAAATCAGATTTTAATTCGGGCGAAAGAATTAATTTAGAATTAATTCGTTAGCGACGTGAATAGTAATTATGCTAGGCATGATTATTTAATTAAATTAGATTTAATTACGATGCAATGGAAAATTCGTTAATTTGGAATTAACGAACCCGAGCCCGGGAATGTTTGCGAGCGCATTAGCATTTCGAATTCGAGTGCGGCACGTAAATCACATCAAACGTCAAATCGCTAGTCGCATCTAACGTCACATCGCACATCATTCAAGTGATGGATGTCTTGTCACTTTGAGTGATTGACAACCAGTCACTATTCATGAGTGATGTGACTTGATGGAATGGTTTGAAAGCATCTTTTGCTTTTTGGCTCCAAAATTTTGGTTGACCTTTTTGAAAGGCAAATACCAAATTTTGGGATATGATATTATTAGGTTTTGGAAACCTAATACAAGTGATATCTCTCTCTCTCTCTTCACTTTGAACTTTCGGCCAAGGGCCTAGTTTATTCTCTCTCATTTTTCTTCACTAAAACCGTGAATAACAAGAATGAAGATGGAAGATTTGTGGCAAATATTGCCATTGCTAGCACACAAAGAGGCATACAAGGTGATAGGGAAACCATTTCGTGAGCTTGGAATCCATTTTGGAAGCTTGGAGATTGAAGACATCAATGGAGGACCATGACCGATTTTGAGGAGCAAAACAGTGAGTTTGCCGTGAGCCTTGGAGCTTCTCAAAGGGCATAAAAAGTTTTGTTCTTCGTAGCATCCAATCCGTTCATTGTGAGTATGATTCTGCCATTCTCCTTTGCGTATTCACATGTGTTTTATGCTTATAAATGATCATTGGGACTTAAAAGAAACCCAACATAGATGAGTAGGCACAAAATAATACTCATGAGATGAATGGTTATTGTTGATTCATGTGATGAATGGTTTTTTGCCTTGATCATAAATGTTTCTGATTCTTATTTTTATGTTAGTTTTGGTTTTGGGATGTAAGGCAATAAGGCTAATTTTTACAATGTTGTAATTTATTTTTCATATGTAAAATTTCATTTTTTATAATTTAGAGCACCAAAATCGCAAAAGGAGCCAACACCACCATGGAGCAAGATTTGAAGACCAAGGGAAGCCTTGGAAATTTTATTATGTACTAATTAGATTAGTATAGGAAAAATAAGAGCCCGGTCAATGCAAAATTATTTTTATGTTGTATGTATGTTTAATTCGAAATATTTGAATAACATGTCATATAGTTTATGGTGTCTACTCTTGCATTTTCACATACCATAACATGTTTTGCATACATGGATATTCTAGACATAAAATATGATTTATGTAATTTAAAATAGTTAAATTGGAATTTGGTATGCACGAAAAATGATTAATAAGATTAATTGGTTTAATGGTTTAAAATTGGAAATTCTAAAATAATGGGCTTAATGAGTGCATAATGAATTCCAATGGTGTATAGGATGGAAATCCGAACGAAAATTCTATAGTCGATTCCGAATAGACGGTAGTGTGGTCTGCACTTGGGATACAACTCCACGTACCATTGGATTTTATAACGCACGTAGATTAATTAAATGGTTTAATTAAAATTTTTTCCACGCTAGAATTTTAAATTTTTTAACTTGTTAGCGTTCCAATTTTTTAAAAGCTAAAATATAATAGGTCACTAAAACTAGCTCAATTAAATTAGTTTAATTGAGTAAAATGATTAGTAGAGACTACTATATATTAGTGAGTTAAATTTTAAGAGTTAAAATTGGTAAGGTCACTAATAGTGCACAAGTGTAAATAAGAGTTATGTTTTAGTCAACATAAATTTATTCACACTAGTAAATTAAAATTTAGATATTTTAAAGTAAAACCTTAAATTTAAAATAGTGAGTGTGAGAGAGATATACGACAATATATCTCGTGATCTCCATTGTTAGTCCGAAAACGTAAGATTCAAAATGCACCTTGAAACAACTTTGTTTTCGTCCCCCTAAGGATGGTGTCCATTTAGGTTCAATATCAAATTTGGATTCCGAGAGGTGATGAGCGAAAATATATCAATATTTACCGCCCATTTTACTTAATATTTTGTTTAGTTTCTCGGGTTTTATGAACGTTTTGATGTGTTTTTAGTTTATTTTGCAGATAAAATAATATTGGGACACAATGAAATCATTTAGGACGAACTGTGGGTCCGATAAGGGCAAAAATTGGACTTGACATATTAATTTTGGAGATTGGAAACTTGAAAGGGGGCGTTTTAACGAAGTGCAGTTTTGGAAATTCCAGTTTGCTCATCTGTCGTATTTTGGGCATAACTTTTACTCTGATATCGGATTGAGCTCATTCAAGTTCCAGATTAACGAAGACTCAGAGATCTACAATGTTTAAAGACAAATAAATTTCGAATTCTGAAGATTCATGCCTGAAATTGATGAACCATCCAGAAGTGTGTTGTGTGAAATTATTAAAGTCATTTTCAATCATTTTCAAAGCAAAAAATAATTAATAATAAATAATAAAAATTATCAAATCACCACCAAACATGATAAGCAATTAGTGGAGCAATTAATAATGGATTTGGTGGAGCAATTAATAAGGATATGGTGGATGATTTGATGGAGGTAAAATTTGCCTATAAATACCAAACCATTTCATTTGTAAATTCATACTTTCTTCTAAGGAATTCCTTAAGAATATTAAGAAGGTTGTATCTTGTTTGTTTATTTACAGCTTTTGTAATTAATTTTTCTGTTTTCGCACTTTGTTTTCTTTACTTTTCAGTTTTTACTTTCCGCAATTTACTTTTACGCACAATACTTTTCCTTTCTTTAATTTTCAGTTTTTACTTTTCAGTAATGAGGAGGTAACTCCCATTTGCTGGGGTAAAAGGTAAAACTTTGATTACTAATATTTAGATTAATCTCCCTTAATTATAATATATAAACTAGTTAAAACCTGACTTAACGAGGATACCGCCATATTGGTCGGTTGGTAATTATTTAAATTGGTTTTAACCTGACTAAAAAACTGGATACCGCCTGATTGGTCGGTTGGTAATTAATTATTAATTTGACTTAATCTGGATACCGCCTATATGGCTGGTTGGTAATTATCATGCAAAGTTAATATATTATATTAATGGAGATATCTAAAATAGAAGTAATAAAAGTGGATCCTTTTACCTCAGCATTTTTTTATTGTACTTTTACTTTATTTACTTTTCAAGCAATTTACTTTCAGCATTTACTTTTCAGCAATTTACTTTCAACAATTTACTTTCAGCATTTACTTTTCAGTAATTTACTTTCAGCATTTACTTTCATCATTAATTTTCAGTATTTAATTTTAGCATTTACTTTCGTCATTTACTTTTCAGCAATTTACTTTTCAGCATTTTACTTTATGTCTTTTATTTTATTTAAGTTTTTACTAGCCCTAGTTATGTGTCGTAACTAAGTTAGTTATCTGGGGTTGTGATGAATTCTAATATCACCGGTTTATAAGGGGTTATTTTATAGTTTGGGTAATTTAAAGGTTTAGTTATTAAGTCTTAAGTCTAATGCGTCTTGTTAATTGGCCACTAATAAGATTGATCTGGTAAATCTAAAATAAACTTGACAAAGGGATTTTAGGTTTCAGCCTTAGACTTAATAGCCAACGATCTTCTTGAGGATATATAACCCTTTAATAGATTTCCTTACAAGATAGACATATACCTGTCGGGCGGGGTAGCCATAATTGGAACTTAAACTTAATGAATCCAGGTAATTTGGTTGACATAGACATATGGTTCAATGGGTTATACTGGGTATTTGCGTCTGACCATCGACAAAGGCTTTCACATAATTTAGTGTTCCAGGTTAGTAAACCGATTATTACACAAATATGAAATAACCACTTCATCTTTTTAAAGATATTAGAAAGATTCACAACCCTAAATAGTTTCCTAATATTGAATTTTCCTAAACCTACTTTCGTACAATTTTATTTTCTTGTTTTTAAATTTAGAATCATCACCATTTCAAATCAATCAAACAACCTGTTAGATACTAGTAATCATTTGAGCTCATAAAATTAATAGATTATGAATTAAGTCCTCGTGGGATCGATACTTTTTATACTACTTGAACGATACGTGCGCTTGCGTTATACGCGTGTGATTACGCACCGGCCAAGTTTTTGGCACCATTGCCGGGGACTTATTTATCTTTCACTATTAGTTTTGGGGTTAGATACGTTACTTGTATCAAATTTCTTTTTATTATTATTTTGTTTTATGTGTTTCAGGTCCTCAGAAACTACATGAGACGAACCAGAAGCTTTGAACTCCGACCGCTTGACCCAGAAATTGAAAGAACCATCAGACAGTGAGAAGGGAAAGGCGAGAAGGCCAAGAAGCTTTAGTCAACATGGAACCTGAAACTTTGGAAGTTGCACCACTGATACCCATTCGAGACAGAACCATTCCGGTGGTCGACGGCTTCATTTCCTGTATTGTACTTCCTCATTTACCAGCAAATGTGTGTGACATCAAAACATGCATCCAGATGATTCAGCAGTCAGTACAGTTGGGGGAGGAATGCAACTGAAGATCCTAATTCCCACATCAGCAACTTCCTGGAAGTTTACGGTACTTTCAATTACAACCGAGCAGCTGAAGAAGCAATGAGACTGCGTGTTTTTCCATGCTCCTTGAAGGACAGAGCTAAAGCTTGGCTACATTCACTACCAGCAGGTTCCATCACAACTTGGAACACTCTAGCCACCAAATTCCTTGCAAAGTACTTTCCACCAGCCAGAACTGCAAAGTTGAGGAATGACATCACATCCTTCGTGCAACAAGATTCAGAATCCCTTTGCGAAGCTTGTGAAAGATTCAAAGATTTACTCCGGAAATGTCCTCATCATGAGATCGCAAAGTGGCTACAAGTCCAAACCTTCTACAATGGACTTTCTGGAATAATGAGAACCACGATTGATGCTGCTGCTGGAGGAGCTTTGATGGCAAAAGGAGAAGATCAGACATGAGACTTAATTGAAGAAATGGCCAACAACAATTCTTTATGGCCAACAGAAAGGAGCATGATCCAAAGAACTGCATGAATTTATGAAGTTGGAGCTAACACAACACTCAATTCCAAGCTGGATGTGATTTGCAAAAATCTGGAAACTCTTAACATGAAAGTTAATGGTGGATCCATAAGTTCACCATATGGAGGAGCACCAGAACCAAACCAACTTGAAGAAACAGTGAATTATGTCAACAATTTCAATAGACAGGGGAACAATCCATATTCCAACACCTACAAACCAGGGTGGATGAATCATCCGAATTTTTCATAGAGCAACAATTCAGGGCAAAAGAACAATCCCCCACCAGGATTCCAACAACAGAACTATCCACCACAGGGATTCTAGCAACGGAACAAAGGCCATGAGCATGAAAAAGAACCAGGAATATTAGAAGTGCTGGCCCAGTTGAAGAAGCAAGAAGCAAAATACGATGCATTAACAGTTATGGTTAAAAATCAAGTTAGTAGCATTGAATCAAAGCCATTCAGTCTCTATTAAAGCACTGGAAAATCAAATGGGACAACTGGCCAATGCTCAGAGTTACAGACCGCCATGTACCTTTCCTAGCAACACAGAGCCAAATCCAAGGAACATGGGAAAGGAGCAATATCATGCCATCATGTTAAAAAGCGGTACTGAAATCAACAAAGATGTTGGAATCAATGCAACAATTGAAGATATTCCAAAAAACACAAAGCAACAGATGGAGGAAAAAGAAGCAAAGGAAAAAGAATAGATCACTCCACCTCCACCTTTTCCTCAGCGTCTTCAGAAAAACAAACTGGACAAGCAGTTTGCTCGTTTCCTGAAGGTGTTCAAAAAGCTGCACATCAACATTCCATTTGCAAAAGCCTTGGAACAAATGCCCAGCTATGTCAAATTCATGAAAGACATTCTTTCACGAAAACGGAGATTGGGATACTACGAGACAGTAGCATTGACTGAAGAATGCAGTGCCATCATTCATAGGAAACTTCCCCCAAAGTTGAAAGATCCTGGCAGTTTCACCATTCCATGCATCATAGGAGAACATAACTTTGGTAGGCTTTATGTGATTTAGGTGCATGTTAACTTGATTCCTTTTTCTATTTTTAGGAAAATGCAGATTGAGAAACAATGCCCACTTCAGTCTCTCTACAACTTGCTGATAGAAACTCGTATTTCCAAGAGGCGTAGTTGAGGATGTGCTGGTCAAGGTGACAATTCATTTTCCCGCAGATTTTATTGTCCTTGATATGGAGGAAGACAAGACGTGCCGATCATTCTTGGGAGACCATTCTTGGCTACAGGTCGAACCATTATTGATGTACAAAAAGGAGAATTAACCATGAGGGTACAGGACCAAGAAGTAACATTCAATGTTTTCAAGAACATGAATTTCCCAGATGATGAAAAGAAAGAAGAATGTTTCAGACTTGCTGTGATACACAGTACCATTCAGAACTCCAATGCAATGCAAGGTTCTATTGATAAACTTAAAATATGTCAATTGCCTATGGAGCCTAAAGATAAAGTATCTTTTTTTAGTGAAAAAGCCAATTCTTGCACTATAAGCAACAGAAGAGAAAAAGTTCCACCAGCTCAACGAATTGGAGGAATTTCACACAATCATCCTTTTGCGGATGCCAAATTGTACAAAGAAAAGGCCAAAAAGAGACATGATGAGAAGTTAGTGCGCATACAACTGGAACTAGGGCAGAAGGTACTGTTTAACAAATCATGGTGAAATTATTCCCATGGAAGCCAAAATCACGGTGGTCAGGTCCATTTGTGATCACCAAGGTTTTACCAGATAGAGCCGTTGAGATACATGATCCCGACTCCAACAAAACATTCAAGGTTAAAAACAAGCGTGTCATGCACTACTGGGGAGAATCATTTGAGCGACAAAAAGAAAGTGTCACACTTTCAGATCCAGCCTAACGTTTGAGAAGTCACGTCTAGCTGACGACTTTAAACTTAGCGCTCGCAGGGAGGCAACCTATGCAATTTGTGTATATATTGTGATCTGGTGTGTTTTATTTTTGTGTGTTTTATTTTTGCAGGTAAATTCATTTCACGATGGAAGAAGTTCTCACAAATCTTCACAAGCAATTTCCTTCTCGTCCTCAAAATCTCTGATGAAAGTCTACAAAGCTCACTTGGAACGGATGAGATTACAAACGATCCATGGTGTTCCTAATGATATTTGTTGGGT